>PVIC010025307.1:0-25392 GCA_004025085.1 Thryonomys swinderianus
AAAAAAAAAAGGTCTCATGAAACACGGATTTAGCATTGGTATGTGATCAACAGCCTACCATGGATGAGAGCTGTATTTCATTCATTTCATCTTGTGTATAAATACTATGATTAGGAATGGGCAATTGATAAAGCTAGCCATTTATAACATAGTTAATCCTAAAGATAATAATGGTCTAGAAATTTTGTAATTGATTATTTCTTTAGCTTTAATTTAGCTCTCCCCTTCCCGTTTCCTGTAAGAGGTTGCCTGGACAACACAATAGCAGCTCCGTTTTGCCATTTTTCACAGAAACAGAAAGTATTCCATTTGTCATCTACAATTCTCTACAGTTGTTGATTTCATAAGCAGTTTAGCCTTTTCTCCATACTCATAAGTAAAAAAAGAGAAGAGTAAATACCAAATTATTTCTCTGGAGTGGTAAACTGAAGGTGTAAATGAGAACCAAAATTTAGAATAGATAGCATGAAATAGGAAGGGAACATTAAAGCCGATGGGGAACCAGGAAGGGACAGGGGAAAAGAAAGAAGGGAAAGAAAAAAATTGAAGGTAAGAATGAAGAACCATAACAAAGCGACTGTATGTGGTGGGGGGGGGGCGCGGGCACGAAAATGGGAAGAAAACAAGCTATATTGTGTACAGGTGCAAATTCTCAATGTTGAATGTGTTCGTAAGTTCTATCTGAAATATACCAGTAAACTCAATACAAATTGTAGGTTTAAGAGGCTGTCTTAACTTATATCCAAATGTCATCAGTGTAAGGTCTCAATGTAATATAAATAATAAAGAATTCCTTCAAAAACGATAACGTTTTAAATCCTATACTCAAATATATTTTCAAAGAACTTGCTTAAAAATAAAATGCATTCCACAGAGAGCAAGAGATGGTATGGATGGACTAACCAACAAAGAGGGCGCCTGACTGTATTTTCCCTTAGGCTTTGTGCTCGAGGCAGGAAGACAAACATTGTCTGATGGATGTATCACCCGGAAAGGGTCAGTGCACTTGACGACGTAGCCAGTACCATTCTTTTCCTGCTTTTTCTTTCACAGAAACTACCTGCTGTGCTGGGGACAGTTTTGGTGGACACCTGGGACTCTGCCCGGAGTCCCCTTCTTTCCTGGTCGCTGAGGTGTGCTTAGCCGACTCTCTCCGAATGTCAGTGCTGCAGGAGGCGGCCTCAACCGCTGGGGCACAGGGAGTTGGAGATCGCTGAGTACTGGTCTGGATTTGTCTCCGACAGATCTCTGAAATGTGTTCTACTTGATCTCCCAGGATTCCCCACCCAGACTGAGTGCCAGCTGCACACAGTGGCAACTTGCTTGGTGAGACATTCTGTCACTTCACCCTCCTGTATGCCTTCATTTCCAGACTTTTTTATTAAATCCCAGGAATCACAATCTTCTCAATTAATTCTTTTTACTAAAATTTTTACTTTAGTGTCATCTGAAAAAATAAATAAACCAAGATGATATATTTTCTGATCCATTTCAGGTAGAAATTCTGTGAAAAATTTTATTTTTAAAATATATTTTAAAAATACTTCCTTTTGTCTGAGCTAATTTTTATATTGACGTTCCATAAAATTCTTCATATAGGCTAATACACTCTTTATCTGTGCTGCACACCCGCAGCCAGCTCCTTCTGTGACACGTACAGGTGCCCACACAGACTGTTTCCTACACAGTCTTCTAGTTAGAGATTTTGGCAAATCTGAAGCCTAACGACATTATGGTATAGGTCAGAACTTTGACAAGATGAAGCTTGATATCTAAGATACATACACCTGAAAAACTTGAAGATAAATTATTGACCCTACGGTCTGTATATTGAGGTTCTTTTTTTAAATGGATATCATAAAAGGGTTGGAAAAAGTATTGCAAATGGTGTAATACTATATATTTTTAGTGAGTTTCTTCCGCTGATATAAGGGAAATTATTATAAATTTGCCAACTGTTGTGAGAGTGGTTTGAAAAATATCGTAGCAGATACTCTTGCAAATGTAATAAATACATTATTGGAGATTGGATATCCAACTGGAAAGATAAATGCATGTTCCATAACTGCAATGAATGGTGTATTATTTTTCATTTATAGACAATAAGTGCAACAATTCTTCCACTCAGTCATTTATACCTTCATTCATTCAAGAGCACAAGCTCAGTACATAATGACTGGTATGTTGCTAATGAGGAAACTGGAAAGGTGTCTGCCTATTAGACTTTTACAATCAAGTGGGCTTTTAAATTGAGCTTAGCACAGAAGCTGAAGAAATATAAATGGCAAATTTTCTTTCGTGACCTAAGGGATATTATAGGAATACACATGAAACTTGAATAACAACAAGTTTTATATAAAAACATGAAATGTTACTGACATAGTTGTTCAAAGATTTATAAAATATTTTGCTATTAGGAGCAGAGCTATAGTAGAAATATTCTATATATTTGGTATAATGGGTCTTCATATTTATTTTGTTCTGAAACATAAAGTGCTACAGATTTATGAATGACCTAATTCTGCACTAAATTTTAGCAATAAAAACTTTATGGCAACACTTGTTATGAAAAATATGACATAAAAATTAAAAAGCAGTTCTCAAATATTGTGTTTATTGTCTCCCCATCAAAAGGGCTTTGTTTTCTTTTGGTGATGAGCATGCCTGTGTAATTTTAAGCACTTCCCCTGCTTATGTTAAAGTATATGTTTAATAATTTAGTTAAGTACAAAATAAGAATTCAGATAAAATATCTATTCCTCCTACTCTCCCCAAAGATCTATGAATACATTAAAATAAATGTTTATGCTTTTCACCATCTCAGAGTTTATTTAAAGTCTGTTAAATCACCAAATTTATAAATTATAGGGCTGCAGAGCTTTGGGCCATTAACACTGGTAGTTGCTTTCTTAATTGAAGCTCATTAAAGATAGGAAAGGAGCAGAGCATGGAGTACATGCCTGAAGCCATCAGGAGGCTGATGCAGGAGTATAAGTTCAAATTCAGCCTGTTCAAGCAATCTTAGCAAGACACTGTTTCAAAAAATAAAAATAAGTCTGGGGATAGAGCTAGTATGAAGACCCTGTATTCAATTCCTATATTCAATTCCTAGTACTACCACCAAAAAAAAAGTAAAAAATAATTACAATAATAACAGAAACATAAAGAAATAACAATTTTTCATTGCTCTAATTTTGGAGATCTTAAATCTCAGAATCCACACTATCCCAGGCAAAAGGAAGTATGAAACATAATGTGCATAATTCAGATAACTAGTTATTTGATCAATTTATTAGAAAAATAATCAAATGATCATTTTAAAAAAATCTTACATTTTCCTGACTGTATCCACACACAGTATCTTGTGAATGTAATAGGCAAACCTTATAACCATTTTTTTCCATAAGGCCTGTACTCTCTAAGCATTTGATTCATTTAGAAGAGTTCTGGGTTATACATGAAGATGTATCATGTTTATGGTTTTAGAGCTTGGGCTCACATTTAGGTAGTAGTACAAAAGACAATGAAATTATAGAACAAGATATAAGTAAATGACTTTTATTTGTGCTGGAGGAGAGGGCAAAGGACTACGTAAAGTGAAAAATGGATTGATTGATGGCTCTTGTCGTCTTGTGGGATTTGCTACAATCTTTCTATGTTTATGCCCGTACAACTAGAAAAGCACTTTCTATAAACTATTTCAACTACCTCACTCACAGGTATAAAAGCTCAAGTCTCAAATCCAAGAGGCCTTACAAAGTCAAGTGCAAATTAATTTCATATTTACTTTAGGAAAAAATAATTATGAAATAAAATAACTTAAAATTTTATTATGTTAAAGTTTTGAGGTATCTTTAATTCTCTTTTCTTTTCTTTTCTTTTCTTTTCTTTTCTTTTCTTTTCTTTTCTTTTCTTTTCTTTTCTTTTCTTTTCTTTTTTTTCTTTTTTTCCCTAGAGTACTGAAAAGTTGTTGGCCAACTTTTTCTATAAAGAGCCAGGGAGAATACTTTAAACTTCATACAGTTGGGTCATACAGTTGCTGTCAGAACTTCTTACCTTTGTTGTTGGACAAAAAGTGGTCGTAGATCATCTAGGTGTCTATTTTCAAGAGAAACTTTACAGAAATGGAAATTTATACTTACATACTTTGTCTGTGTAATAAAATATAATTTTATATTCTCAAATGCATAAAATTGGTAAAATCATTACCAGTTCACAGCTCTTATTGAAATCGGATGTGAACTGGTTTTGGCCCAGAGCTACCACTGCTGATCCCTACCAGAGACCCCTGATCTCAATTTAGCATCTTGCGCACTCAGTCAGACTTTGGGCTGCATGATTCTGTGGTAGAAAATTGCCCTCCACATTATTATTATTATTATTATTATTATTATTATTATTATTATTATTATTATTACTAGCCAGGGTCTTGCTTTGTAGTTGAGGCTCACTCTGAGCTCACTGTGTAGCCCAGGCAAGCCTCAAACTCAGCAATCTTTCTGCCTCTGCCTCCTGAGTGCTGGGATTACAGGCCCAAGCCACCATGCCCATCATTGTGATATGTGGTACCTGGGATCAAAGTCAAGACCTTTTTCTTGTAAGGTAGGCGCCGGAACCACTGAGCTAATCCCCAGCCCTTCCCTACACATTTTAACAGTATTGCAGGCCTCTGTGAATTACCTACTGGCATCCCTTAAGTATTACCAAATGTCCTCTGACTGGGAATCACTCTCAGTGCAGGATTCATTGAATATAAATGAGTGTACATTATAAGTCCAAAATAAACCTTATTAACCAGGATTCAGAGGACATGTTTACTGTGTCTGTACAATAACTTCGCTAGAGCATATCATAATTTCTATGGTAGCTGCCTTTTCAAAATCCAAAAAAGGTGAAGTGAATCTCCCCCCCACACACACACTTGAAGCACTGTCAAGTTAATCTGTTTTGGTTGCTGGTATAAGATTCTTTTCATATTCCTCTGTCAGCACACTGATGTGAATATGCACTGGATAAGTAGGGTTATTTCAAATATAAAGCCATCTGTGGTAACCGGCATCTATATTCCCAACATTCTGGGAAGTGAGGCGGAAGTATCCAAATTCAATCCCAACATGGGCAATTGAGGGAGACTTTATCCCAAAACAGAAATAAACAAATCAAGGGTTTTGGGGATGCACCTTAATATAAAGGCGCTTGGGCTCAGTCCTCAGTATCGGGAAACAACACACACACACAAAAAGGCTAGAGATCCTTGTTTTACAGAGACCTTACTTTGAGGAGACACTTTATGTTATTGTTAGTTTAATACCCAAACCTCTGAAACAGTCAAGATAATTCAACCATTTTTATGTCTACATTTTAGGAGCTTTCTT
The DNA here is from genome assembly GCA_004025085.1 of Thryonomys swinderianus. Lineage (NCBI taxonomy): Eukaryota > Metazoa > Chordata > Mammalia > Rodentia > Thryonomyidae > Thryonomys > Thryonomys swinderianus. The sequence continues at coordinate 5,376 of PVIC010025307.1, forward strand.
AGATATTCAGCAACTATGAATCCCAATTAGCACTTCATCTGTTTGGTGCACTTAAAAACTGTAAACACATGAAAATAGCTTGTCTTTACACAAGATAATTTAAGAAAACTGCTTATTAAGTGTAAGTTAGTTGAAGCCAATAGCAAGTGTCACTTTTATTTGTGCACATGTGTATTTTCACCAGTGAATTTGTGGGCAGTTCTCACTGTTCTGACCAAAATTCAGCACTAAATTAAATACTTAATTGACATAACATGCAATACAGTATTACTAATTCAGTATTGACTTTCCATTTCTCACTTCTTACTAATAAAATTTGAAAAAGCTTCTATATTTTCCTACCATTGCAGCCATTTATGAGCACAGACTATTTTATTCACAATTCACTGAGAAGTGTGATAGTTAAGTTTTAATTGTCAGCTGGACTTGGAGACCGATGGAAAGGTGAACGGATCATGAAGGCATGGAACTATGCTCAATATGAACTGGTTCATTGCTGTTTATAGCTTCCTGTGCTAAGAGGAGGTGGCCCAGATGCAGGGGTCCCTGGAGTATGCCCTGGAGAGTGTATCTGTTGGTGTGTTTTCCCTTGCACTCTGCTTCCCAGCCACCATAATATTAGCAACTTTGGCCCATCATACCCTTCACCATGATCACCCTTCCTAGGAGCTTCATGGACTGAACTCTCTGGAACTTAAAGCCAAGTTAAACCTCTTCTCTAAACAGCAGGTGTCATGCATCTTTGTGTGGAAACAGAAAAATTGATCAGTACAAGAAGCAACTAATATTCTGAGCACTATGCTTAGTACAGTAACATTTACAAAGTATACAGAAAAATGACTGTAGTGTACTTCTACTCTAACAGCAGATACTGTCCTTGTGACGCCTCTGTACAAATCTACTTCAGTTTAGTAATAAAGCTGATTTAAAATAACAACTAATTTCTTTTTCTACCTGTTGCCCTTTACTATTTGTTTTTATTTTTGGTTTATATACCAAATGAAAATGCTTCAATTTTTTCCTTTCTTTCATCAATAGCTTTTAGATATACATGAACACTTTCGTGTGTGAGTGAAGGATTAGTAGTGTTTATAGGCACTTTAGGACTAGCGACAGGAACAATATGAACACAGTAACTTTTGTAAGAATAAAAGTTACTAATTTGTGATGGTAAAATATGCTACTCTCAGAACATAAACTAGCATGTTTCCTTTTTAAAATAATCTCATATCAACATGAACTCTGAAATCTGCTCCAAAGTTACACCTTGGGGTTAGTCAAAGTTCAAATGTATATTTTATGTACAACTTACAGAATCCAACAGCATATTTCAGTAGTTCTCCATAATTTCATAGTAATTGAGGTCAACATAGAATCTGCAGGATGGAGGAAAGAACTGACCCAAACCAGAAAAATGCAACAGAAAATAAACTAAGAAACATGGTTCAATGGACAGTAAGGATCAACGGTGGGGCAATGGACTAATTTTACCTCTGAGGTTTTTCATTGCTCATTGAGTTGTTAACCTGCTTATGTTTGTTATCTTGGCATTTTTCCATATCAGCAGGTCTTTCAGTGTTAGTTATGATCACCTGCTATCAACTATTCATGGCAACTCCACTCTGGTTGCTTTGGTGGAGGAGACACCAAGTTTCTATTTAATTACAGTGATTATTTTCTACTAATAGTTCTGTAAATATTTATATTAAGAAAATAATTTGTAAAATACTATTCAAATACATACTTTAATTCTTAGTGCACCAGATAACTTTAGCAATGAAATGCTTTCAGAAAATTGTGAATATTGTTCTCCATTATTAAAACACAGTTGTTTTAATCTTTTTCTATAATGACTTTTGCTGCACCTCTTCATCATGAGGTATATGATATGGGCTGGGATGCTTCTTCTATTATATGATATAATTTATTCTAGTTATAACACTGAATTTTGTCAAGAGGAGACAGTCGAGCTGTAACATAACTAAATTTTATAAGGAACATACACAGTAGAAACAACTGTAATGATGAGAACTGACAGGAAATACCTAAAGTGAGATGAACCTCTTGTAACTTCTTTTTCTGTATACCAACCTTATTAATGTGCATTTTATTCAAAAGAATGGTAAAGGGCTAGGGACCTAGTTCAGTGATGCTGTGTCTGCCTCAAAAGCATAAGGTCCTGAGTTGTATCTTTTTTTTTTTTTTTTTTTTTTTTGAGACAGGGTCTCGCTTTGTAGTTCAGGCTGGCCCTGAACTCACTATGTAGCCCAGGCAAGCTTCAACTCAGCAATCCTCCTGTCTCTTCCTCCCGAGTGCTGGGATGACAGGTGCGAGCCACCACGCCCGGCACTGTGGTATGTGGTGCTGATTGCTGGTTGATTGCTGGTGGGTGTGAGTCACCACGCCCAGCATTGTATGTGGTACCTGGGAACTCAGGACCTTGCACTTGCGAGGCAGGTGCCGGAAACTTTGAGCTAAATCTCTGGCCCAGTGAGTTGTATCTTTGAACAACAACAAAAAGATAAGGAAAGATTTGCTAGGATGGTCACAGAACTTCAGAAAAGTTTACTAGGAACCCCTGAATATGCCCACTTAGAAAATTCACAGTGATTCTGACCCCCCCCACCTTTGAACTATCCTTCAGTAGGCACGATATTAGCGGATATGGTCTCTTTTTCATTCCATGACATACTCATTTAGAGGTAAGGCCCAAGGTTAAGTTTATCTTCCAGTGAGAAACGCTTGTAAGCAACACAGGGGAGAGTTTCCCAGCTATTGGCTTTAGATGTGAGGGCGCTATTATTGCAAAATAGCCAAAGGAGCAGCCTCAGGGTAGTAGCTTAGGGCTAAGTGCCATGGTCTATTTTTTAAGGTAATAAAACTCCAGCTTCATGGAGCTTCCTCAGCGATGTCCCCAGAGCCTTTACTGCCCCAGGGTCTCAGCATTAGTATTGTAGGCAGCGTCTCATTCACATTGAGCTCAGCAGGACAGCTTAGTTTAGACTTGAGATATGTTTCCTTACGTTATCTAGAACAGCAACATTTAGTGTGCTTCTCTCTTAGGATGAGTCACTGTTCAAAGGTGGTTAAATCAAGAAGCTGCTTATGTTCATCTTCTCTCTTCATAGTCTTATAAGAACAGCTTTGAAGTGACAGCCTCAAGAAAAGAATAATTAAGATTTTATGTTCAATTCTAAAATTTTGGTTGATTTTTTTTATTACAAGAAGCATGTGACAGCTGTGTAGCATTTAGAATGAACGCTCTCACAAAGTTCATCTATATCTGTTGACTACCTGGAATATTTTGGCATAACAGATACTACTTATATTTTTTAAAAATGTTCCTTCCCATTCTTTGGATGATGTAAGAAAAGGTAAGAAAAGGTTTAAAAAATGTGAAAGTGTAGGGCAAGTTCTTAATTAATGACAGATAATTAATGAAAATATCAGAGATGGGGTGTTCCCCATGCACCTGGAGAGGCATCCTTGTTCCCTGAGAACTTGAAGTTGATGAGCAGTGACTAAATCGACAGTTTGAGGAGTGACATTTCAAGTAATGGTAGCATTTATTAAAATGTTTGTCACAGTGCTTAATATCTGCAACAGAGACAAAAATTCAGAATGGCTGAGGCAGCTTCCAAACACATTCTCCTATAATCAGGAACTAATATCTTGATGATCAGAGTAAGATTGTGAGAACTTTGTCACTAGGTCTCTGCAGGGTTTCATAATCTGCACACTCGAGTCAATGACTTCACTGTCCTCACATGCTAACATGTTGCTGTGCCTCAGTTTGGCAAATGAGCGGACAGGATGCTCTGACATCAGACACGGAGGCTTTGAGGTAAGATGCAGAGGGTGGTTTATCACCCCTGTGAGTGGCAGAACCCAGCCCACCACTCTGCAAATTGGTTCCTTGGTCCTTATTTCCCACAGGCTGCTGGCAAACGTACCAGGTGGTACAGTGGATTTTATTACTGGAGATGAACTCTGAAGTTAGGAGAATCTTTTGTAACATAAATGGAGGAAACTTGCTTTCTACTCCAGTTAGAAGTTTTATCTCCATTTTCAAAGCTCTCCTACTCCTTGCAAGCCACTTTCCAAAGACAATGTAGTAAGGGGGGGGGGGTTATCTCTGCTCACAAGTGATACAGAGGAGAAACAAACTCATGGAGAGTGTTCACTCAAATTCTAATCAACAGCTATCACATTTCCTTAAGCACTTTATATTTGTTAATGAGGTATTTAAAATAGCGTATGAAGTTACTGTGATTTTTCATATTTAAAAGTTATTTGTCTTTATGGATACAGGTAGAAAATTAAAGTGAAGAGAAATGGGCTAATATCCCAAAGTCAAATCACTTTCCTTGGTAAAATTAAAGGGACTGTCTGAAACACTATCAATTTCATCTAATGAACTGCAGATTGTTCTGTGCCACAGAAACTAGTTCCATAGTCATCAGTGACTAACATAATTCATATACATTACACTTGAAGATTGAACAGTTAGGGCTCTGGTTGAATAAAGAGTAGGATCACCTAATACTTTTATATTCACAGGTATCTATATCTTTTCTTTTCTTTCTTTCTTTCCTTTTTTTTTTTGAGACAGGGTCTCAGTTTGTAGTTCAGGGTGGCCCTGAGCTCGCTTTGTAGCCCATGCAAGCCTCAAACTCAGCAATCCTCCTGCCTCTGCCTCCTGAGTGCTGGGATTACAGGCGTGAGCCACGACGCCCAGCATTGTGTTATGTGGTACTGATTGCTGGTTGTGGTATTGTTGTATGTGGTTACCGGGGATCGAACTAGGGACCTTGCACTTGCTAGGCAGACACTGGAACCACTGAACTAAATCTCCAGCCCCCTATATCACTTTTTAATCTAAAATATTATGCACATTCAAAGTTTGAAGGATTCTGGTATAATACTGTCTGTTAAATGGGCACCTATAATATAATATTGGATTGGACATCAATAAGCTGGGGTTTTGGTCAACTACATTTTTATAGGGAAATTGTTTTGTCTACATTGAGGCTGAGACTTCTGACATATAAAACAATATAGTGATCATTAGAGTCATTCTAACTCTAAAGAGATTTATATTCCTTCTCGTTCTCATATTTCAAATAATTTTGTAGTTCTAACGATATGCAGTTTAGCAGGCTAACTAATGTATTAATTATATTGAAGAAGAAAATCTTGAAAGCACAAGAAGGAAAATTCTCTTGCCCATGCTAATGGACCTGTTACCCTCACTTGTATTTGGATGTTTCTTAAGAATCCATCTCAGAAAGGGCTGGGGATTTAGCTCAAGTGGTACCGTGCCTACTTTGGAAGTACAAGGGCTTGAGTTTGATCCCCAGTACTGAAAAAAAAAAAAAAAAGAATCCATCGCAGAGATTTCTGGGAAATTTCTGTATCTTGATCACTGAGATAAAAAGTGAGATAAAAATATTTCCTCTGCCTTTGGGAAGACAAAGATTACACTTTAGAATTACTGAGCTTAATGGAATTGTTCTGAAGAAACTGAGTCTGTTGTACCTAGATCTTAAATGTTCTTAAATGCCACATACACAAAAGCCTGACTGGGAGCCTGCATACCTACAGGGGAGTGCACGGCCTCGAGAAGTTGGGGCCTAGAAGGAAGAAGTCAGGCCAAGGGGCATATGCCTTTGAAAGGGGTATCAGAGTCCTGGCCTTTTCCTTCCTCTTTCTTGGATCCCAGCTGTCAAAAGGTGATGTGCTTTGTTCTATCACATGTTTCCTCCCTTAAAATACTGCCACTCCACAGGCTAAAGAAAAGTAAAGCCAAATAGCCAATGGCTTCATCCATGGGCTAATATAAATGTTTTCTTCTTTTTAAGGTATTTTCTTCAGGTCTTTGGGCACAGTGATGTAAAGTTGACTAACACCAAACTTTTTACAAAAACACATGCGGCAATTCAGTGATAAATCAGACAGAAGCTCTCCTGAAAGAACTTAAAGTAGAAAAAGGAGACATGTAAATAGCACCACGTACTATGATGTGCTAACTTGCTGCATCATAGATTTTTCTAATTGGCAAACTTGATCAAAAGAAGGGAGAGATCAAATACACTTAGAAGGCTTTACAGAATTTAAATTAGATATAAGAAGGTTACAGTTGGACCTACAAAAGATTACTCCTAACATAAAAAGCACATAAGAACAAAGCAGTAAGTTAAAACTGCTATGCTTGGTATAAAAGTGCCAAAGTATATGATGACCAACATGATGCTTACTAAAAAATAATAGTAAAGTTATGCCTTTGCAGAGGTCTTTACTCAATAGTATGGGAAATAGTACACAAATGGGTATTTTCATAGAAGAGTGATATAATTATGACTTGCAGCATTTCTTTTGACAGGAAGGATGATGAAAGATAGTTTATGGGAGCTTAAGAAGAGAGGCTGGGAATGATCTGACAGTTATTATAACTGTCTAAGAGAGAGATATATACAACTTGACCTTGAGCAGCAACCGTAGGGAAGAAGAGACAGAACTGACTTGAGAAGCATTTAATAACCTAAGTACCAAGTGGGTTTGAGGATGAGAGCCAGAGAGGAATTGAGGATGACATGGTTCTATCATAAGTGATTGGTAGTATATTTAATTATCAATATTTGTTTAACCAGGAAAATGAATAAAGGGAAAGGATAAAGTCTGAGATTTAGGGTAAAGAGGAGAAGACTGACAAATTCAATTTTGCACATGACTAATTTAAAACCCACAGAACATTCCAAGGAGTGATATCAAAGGAAAAAATGATTTGATAACCTAGGTTTTAATAGGAGTGCAATTTGTCAGAACTGCTTAGAAAAACAGGAGTTCCAAAGTCAAGAAAGGAGCCAAGAATTATACTAAGAAAACATTTCAGGGGAAAGTAAAATTTCAAGGACTAAGGAATGAGGAGGAATCAACTAATGGAAAGAGAAAGCAGCTTGTCTGAAGCATCTTTACCAGGCACTTGAGATCAGAGCTAGAGGTCCCCCTCTAGGAGTTGTTGGCCGGAAACATGAAGTGGTGGGAGACTGAATGAAAAGGGAGTAAGAGTGAAAAATGAGAACTAAAATACCGAAAGAATAGTGCCCGACAAAAACAAAGCAGGGGTCATCAGTCCATGATTTCAAGTTATACTACAAATCTATAGTGATAACAGCAGCATGATCCTAGGACAACAGATAGGCAGATCGATGGAACAGAACAGACAAAGAAGAAACAACAGCAAGGACATCAAGTCATCTGAATTTTGACAAAGGAGTCCAAATGATACACTGGTGGAAAGATAGTATCTTTAATGAGTGATGCTGAGAACACTGGTAGCATACAGTCAGACAACTGAGTTCACAGCTGTATCTATCACTGTGAATCAAAATAAAAATCAAAATGGATGAGAAATGTAAATATTAAACACTTAATTTTCTGGAAGACAAATTAGGTATAGTATTTAAAGGCATACAAAAACCTTTCTGAACAGTACTCCAATTTCATAAGACTCCTCAATGTGAAAGATTTGTTCAATAAATGGATATCTTAAATGACTATATACTTCTTTGAAAAAGAAACAGAGCCAATAAATGTGTGTAAAAATGATCAGCACCTCTGACTATTAGGAAAACATAAATATAAATATAAAATATAAATTAAAACAACATCAAGTTTTCATCTTACTCCAGAAAGAATGGTTGTCATCAAAAAAGTCGAACAATAAGAAACATTGGTGAGGCTGTGGGGGAAAAGATATTGTTAGTGAAAGTGTAAACTGGTAAACACTGTGGAAATCAGTATGAAATTTGCTTCAGAAACTAAAACTAGAAATTCCACTGAACTCAGCTATTCCTTTTCTAGGTATCTACCAGAGTTAAAGATCTCAAACCACAGTGAAATATACATGATCATGTTTATAACAGCACAAATCATTTTTAGAATTGATTTTATTGGTACATTTTACACATAAATTATGATTACATTCAAAATTGAGAACTTGTATCTGTACATGACACATATTGAGTCTCATTTTTCTTTCCCCTACCCTCCCTATAAACTCTACCCACTATATACAAAATTTTTGTTTCCTTTTTTTAACCATCAATTTTTTTCCCTTATTAACTTTCCCTTAACCACCCTTTCCTTTTAGTTTTGAGCATTTTATTCCTATATCTACTTATCATACATTTTGTTATTCATTTACACCTTCTGTTTTTCATATTATAGAAAGATATGGTATTTACACTTTGTGTTATATTTATTATTTAATGAGTATGTCCTCAAGGTAAATCCATTTGATTATAAATGACTCAAACGTATCATTATGAATGGCTGAGTAATACTCCACTTTATTTAAATCAAAACAAAAGAAAAAACAATCTTCTTTATTCAGTCTCCCATTCATGGACATTTGGACTCTTTCCAAGATTTAGCTATTACAAACTGAGTTGCTATAAACATGAGTGCACCTATGTCCCTATGGTGTGATTCATTTAATTCTCTCATGCCTCACAGGAAGACAGCAGGGTCAAATGGGGCCTCTAATCCTAGCTTCATGAAGAATCTCCACACTGATTTCCATAGTGGTTGCACCAGTCTACATTCTCGCCAACAGTAGAGAAGGGTTTCTTTCTCCCCATAGTCCTGCTAATGTTTGTTGTTGGTTGATTTTGTGATAGCAGCCATTCTTTCTGGAGTGAGATGTAATCTCAGTGTTGTTTTCATCTGCAACTCTCTTGAATGATTAGCAATGTGAGCTTTTCTTCGTGTTGTTTCTTAGCTGCCTTTACTTCATCTGAAAAATGTTCATTTCCTATGCTCGTTTTTGAATTGGGTCTTTAAATTGGGGGGTGGCTGGGTTTTGTAAGTTCTTTCTATACTGTAGACAGTATTCCTTTGTCTGAGAAATAGCTGGTGAAGACTTTTTACCCCATATTGTAGGTTGTCTTTATTCAGCTGGTGATTTCTTGTGCTATGCAGCAGCTTTTTAATAAGATGAGATCTCAGTTGTTGATTCTTTCTGCTGGTTCCTATGCTCTGCAGTTTTTTTTTTTCATACAATCTTACCCTATGTCAATATTTCCAACAATTCTACTTAGCCTGTTTTCCAGCAGGTTTAGTGTCTGTATTTAATATTTAGGTCTCTCTAATCCACTCTGATTTGAGTTTGGTGCATGGTGAAAGGTCAACACTCAAAAACCAATATCGTTTGTATACATGCATGATGCAATCACTGAAAGGGAAATCAGGGAACCAATTGCTTTCACAATAGCACCCAGAAAAAAATGAAATATCTGGGAATCAATCTAATAAGGGAGATGAAAAACCTCTATTCTCTAAAAGCTACATCATTTTGAAAATGGAGATTGAATAGGTTCCTATGTAGGAAGAACCAATATTGTTATAATGGCCATACTACCAAAATTACTATACAGATCCAATGCAATCCCAATTGAAATCCCGACAGCATATTTCACAGAGCTAGAGAAAATAATCCAGAAATTCATTGGGAACCGCAAGAGACTTAGAATAGCAAAAGCAATTCTTGGCAACAAGATCATTGAAGTGGGTACCACAATCCCCAACTTGAAAGTATACTACAAAGCCACTGTGATGAAAATAGAAAGGTACTGGCAAAGAAACAAATTGGAGGATCAGTGGAACAGACTAGAAGGTAAAGAAACAGCCCCAGCCATACTTACCTTTGAGAAAGGAGCCAAACACCCTCAAAGGAGGAAAGACAGCCTCTTTAACAAATGGTGCTGGAAAAACTGGGCTTTAACTTGCCAAAGCCTTCAAGTGATGATAGCTAAATCTTAGAAGTAGCCTTAATATACCTCAACAGATGAATGGCAAAAACAATATGACCCTTATATGTAAACAAGTAGTACTCTGCCATAAAAAGTACAAATCTGAGTCATGTGTAGGAAAATGGGTACAGCCTGAGACCATAATATTAAATGAAATAAATCAGATATACACTCTTAAATATGGCATAGCTGTTCCTATATGAGAAACTCAAAGTATATAGAGTATGTAAAAGGCAAAATAAAATATAGAGAATAAAACAGGGAGATAGATTATTTGCAAATGAAAAGATAATCTATAGATGGAAAGAGGGAGCAAGGATGGAAGGAGAATTAAAAATAAAGATATATTAACTATATGTACCTACTTCCTAAGGTGAATGTAAACATTACATACTGAGGACATATGGTAATAAAAAAAGAAAAATGTACTGCCCTAGAACATATTATTTATGTTCCGCAAAGAGATGGATAAACACTCAACCCTTAGCACAATCACCCTATCATGTACTACAGCCTGGATCTCTCACGTTTTCAGATAAGTTAAGAAATATATTTATTCTGCATCAGTAGTAAGAGTCAGAAAACCTCTAGTGCTATTAGGTAGAATCCACCACCAAGGTTATTCATAGTGCATAGTTGAAGAAAATTAGTGATCTTTCCAGTAACAAAAAAGGCACAAGAGGGGCAATGCATTTGGTAGGCAGTAGGGAGTGTGCATTTTAAGCTTGGGATAGGCAATGAAATAGGTCCCTAGCTAAAGGGGAAAAATATAAGTAACTCCACAATAATGTACTTTTTTTTTTTCTTTGAGACAGAGTCTCGCTTTGTAGTTCAGGCTGGCCCTGAGCTCACTATGTAGCCCAGGCAAGCCTCAAATTCAGCAATCCTCCTGTCTCTGACTCTCAAGTGCTGGGATTACAGACGTGAGCCACCACGCCCAGCCACAATAATGTACTTTTGCCTCTTATTCTTTTTCTGATTCCTTATTTTGTGAGATTTTAGCATGTTTGTATCTGCACATCTTCTTTGTGGAAAGAATTTGTACAGAGGGAGAGAAAGGTAGAGAAAAAAAACAGAGTAACCCTATGAAATAAAGTTTCAGACTATCAGAGCAATTAGTGTTCATAACAGAGTGGGGAAATCACCGGGAAGAAGAATTGGTGAGCATGAAGATGTGTGTATGGACTGGAGGAAGATGGGAGGAAGTCGGGAAGATTCTTCTGCTCCTGACTTTTTAAAGGTAAAATAACATGGGAAGAGGCAGAGGACATCAGGGAAGAGGAGCTAAGCAGGAGTGTTTTTCAAGCTCTTCCTATTGCTTCTACTGGCAATCCTTTTCCAGCTCTAAATCAGGGTGTCTGGGTTGTGCCCTGAGCCCTCCCAAGGTGCCCCTTGGCCCACCTTGTCTCCCAGTTGCCCTCTTGGGCCACGTTTGTGCTATCAGCCTTAATTCATCCCCTTCTCTGTCTCCTTCAGTGCCTTCTGACCACCCTCATTCTCTGCCCTTTGCCCCCCTCTCTTTCCCTCTGCCATTTGTGGCTCACACCCATATTTCTTTTCTGCCTTTGGTCGAGACCTTCAACCCCACTGTCTGAGAGAAAGCGAAAGATTCTATTTGAAGAGGTTGAAAATAATCACATCTTAACCAGAAGAGCTTACTACAAAAGAGAAAAAGGGAGGCTGATGCTAAGAAAAGGGGCCACAAGGACCACAATAATAACTTTTCTCAATTGTTTTGGCCATTGCCATATCATTATGTAGGATTTGGGAAATATGTTCATATTAAAGAATGGTAAGATATTCACTGATACACAAAACAAGCTGAAATAAAATTTCACTTCAATTTAATGGACTCAGCAATTACAACACTAGGTCATTAATGCAACTATTGTCCTCATGACTCCCTAAGTTTGGATTTATTACAAATTAAAGGCAACCGATGCTAATATATTTTTTTTATTTGGGTAAACTATTTGCCAACAGAACAGTAAAATAAGTGTCCATTTCCCATGTTTTTTCATTTCTGCAAATACTACTTTTCAATATGACACTAGACAAAACACTTGAGTTTTCAGATAGAAAAGTGTTTTAGAAATAGGCAAAGGAATAATTTTTGTAGTGAGCCAATTTTGCGTTCTTTTTATAGGAAATGGACATGGACTTTTTCTCCCTCCAGTGGTAGCATGACCTACATAAACTGCATGTGGCTATGGTTTTCTCATTCTCCCTGGTGAGAAGGTGCGATAGCCCTTCCCTCCTCGTCCTCCTGCTGGCACAAAAGGGTAAAAAATGATCACAGGAGCTTTGAATACAATTTCTGTTGAGCTTGTTTTTTCCCTCACCTTAGGTGACCAGATCGATAGACAGTCCAGAGGCTGTGGAAAAAAAAAAAAAAATCAGATGACTGGAGTACAGCCAGAGGCAGTTTCTCTGGTGCTGCAAACTCCGTTCTGATATTATAGAACTGAAAATAAATGGTACAGAAGGGGGACAATCGTATCTCAATAAATTTAAAAAGGAAATGCAGAGGTTAAAATAACCTATAATAATACTGATATCAGAATCATCTTGTTTCCAAGGCTCCTCTGGTTTAAAACATGTTTTTCTGCATGGATACTAACTAATAGACCATAAGTATCAAAGAGCCAAAGCCGCTGTACTGGCCAGTGAGCTAAGATGGCTGCTCACCAGCTAACCTTTCTACCATGAGGGGTTTATGTGGAAAATTGCAATGATACATCCAGGAGGAGCGCCAACTGTGCTATAGCGGGCTTTCAAGGTCAGCACCTGTCTCTACAAGGCACTCTGTTCATGAAACTTGATTACACTTAAAAAACAATGAGGGACTGATATGTCTGTCCACTTTTCTCTATTTCTAGAACCTTATTAATGCATTCAGTTATTCCTTTACTCAAGGGTATTTGCTGAACTCTTGCCCTATAAACTGACTGCTATCAGTTATTTTTTAAAACTTAACTATGTCATTGCTTTCTCTGGAGAGTTAGTCGGTATTGATGCCATCTCCCTCCAACAAATAATGAGAGGCATTTTCCTTACATATTTCATGGTCTGATTTCTTCTCTAACTTAAAGAGTGAATGAAACACAGCATTAGGTACAACAACGATCAACATGCATTGTTGACCACATGTCAAGTAAAGTACTACTGCTGTCTTATTTCAGTAACACTTGCAACCATTTTTGTTCCTGATAAGACCACCCCTCCTTAGGGGTGGCACAGCTCTCTGAGACCATGGAAGAGGGTTTATGGGACTCAGTGTTTCTTGCAAGCCATGTCCTTCCCCAGGGGCCTCGGTACTGTGTAGTATCTAAGGACTTGGCACTTTCTCACGGAGTCTCAGCTCGTGCTTTTTGTCAATAGTCAAAGAAAAGAATCAATGGCTGAGTTTCCTTACAGTTCCCAATTTGTATTTCCCATCCACCTTCTTCTGAATCTCAGAGCCCCTCAGAATTATGTCATCTTTTCTTATATTTCTATTAAGCTCAGTTACTTTTAAGAGCTTTTTTTCAGATTCATTCAACAAGTTTCATATTTATATTCAAAATTAGCACTTGGGAGCAGAAAGGAAGAAACTATTGGTCATCAGATGCTTATGACATACATCATTTTCTTACTATTCACTATTAGGTAAAGTGGGATAAATATCTTGTTCAGGATTCACAACTGAAAATGGTTGTGATCAGAATTAACCCAGAGTTTTTGATTCTGCAGTCTTTGCATGCCTCACTTTATATTATTTCTCCACTTCCCCCTCTATGAACCTCATGGCAGATTTGAGGGCACCTCTCACTGAACTACAGCCGCAGGTCATATGGTTCCACTCACCACAGAAAGCAGAAGATACCTAGGGCTGAGACCTATTCTGTGGTTTACTGCCTGATACCCGGCTGTGCATGTGGGAAGCAGTCCAACAGGCCAGGACTCTGGAAGAGCAACACAACTGTTTCTCTGGTTTGTACCACAACACTCAAAAAAGCCAGAGAAGAGAAAATATGGCTCTTCCTATAAGTCTGGAGAACTGCTATCTCCAGAAGTAGCCATATATGGAGGAAAAGAGTTTCCTTTCATAGAATATAGTTTTAAAATAAATACGTATCTAGCAAAAATGTAGGATCCTGAAATGAGAAGACACAGAACACGGCACTGAAACTTACATGCCTACCTTTCATGTAACGGGACATACACTGTTTTGTTGTTTGTAGAACAAAGATATTATCAATTAGCATTACAAAGACAACTGGATTAATGTTTCAATAAAAATGACTCACTTCATAATATCTATCACATTTAATACTGAAAGAGATATACAATATATGTGCTTAACCTAACAATACATTCAACTATATAATAATAGATATATTCATATAATGATAAATTGGACTAGTCCAAAGCTATGCCTACTTAAAGTTTATAGCTAATGCTTTTCAATGATCTTAAGTGGATAGTTAAATAATTTTTGTTATTTTGAAAATAATTTTAAGAATATCTTTCTAATGTGCATTAATCAGTTTAAAATGTTAATAAGCAATTAAAGCATCGTTGGTATTCAGACACTGAATCTATTTTCTAAAGATGTGTCCATCTCATGTTTTAGAGTAAGCATTTTATCTCCCTCATTCTTATTCCAGGAGCTGCACCAAAATTCTGTCCTCAAAGGAGAAAAATAAGAGGCATAAATATTGTTTTGGAACATGACAGAATGAAAAACTTTCACTGAAGCCCTAGAAAAATTTGGGAAAAAAAGCAGGGACAATATAATTGTTATCAATTCTGACATCAATAACGTCATTAAATTAGAAATTCCTTGTTAAAATGAGCACTTCAAGTACATTTGATTTTGGGGAATCAAAATAGAAAAATAATACAATTTCTGGTTAACAATGAACACTGTTATGGCTTGTACCTAGAGGGCCTCAGGACCCTTACTCGCTTCTGGACAGACTTTTTTTGGGGGGGACTGGATACCGGGGTCGGTACAGCTGACTCATTGTTAGAGTTGGGGTCTGGTTGGAAGGCGCCGCACCTTCCTGCTTGCTCCGCCCTCTCTTTGCCGTGACCCGAAAAGCTTCTCCGCGGACAGGGCCTCTGCGAGCCTCTGCTGCCTTTTAATGTGCAGAGCACGGATGGCAGATATGAGCAAGAATAAACTTCTCAGCCTGTAGGTCGAGGGTGTCACGTACTGTGTACAAGGCACAATAAAGTGACTAAGATCATATCACCTTTCAGACGAGAATGGACGTGTTCAGGGTGGCATGGCCGTAGACCATATCACCTTTCAGTGTAGATAAGCCACAGCAGATTTTCATCACGTTAATAATTTGAGAAAGAATATAGACTCCAGAAAAGTTCTGTTTATGGTATTCAAATGGAACATTCTAAGATTATTCCTTAAAAGGAAAATTTCGTGGTGTTACCATTTTTAAAGTTAGGAAGTCTCCCAACCACATTAAAATGACTTAAAAATAGTATTAAATTCATTTTAATTCTATCATGATCCAGTGTAATGAGGAAGTATCATTTATCTATTTATGCATGCTATTTATTAAAAGTGAAGTCGTCTGAAGACCTTGGGGAACACATAAAAACACAATAATACATGAATTTTAAATAAATGAATAGCCCAATTCTTTACTTAAAAGAATAACAAATTGGAACAATTCCATCCAAAAAGATATTTTGTGTTTTATGTACATGTAATTTAATTATGATCATATACATACTGCTCTACACTGAGAGTAACATAACGATTGAATTTGGTGTTGATATTGTTGGTTGAGGAAGGCTGAATAAGAACTTTGTTTAAATAATAAAGTAGCTGCTGCCAATAATTCCACAGATAAGCAAAATGGACATTTTTTGAGGAGCATTTTAAAGCTGTCAGATTTTGACTATTTAACTATTATTTTTGCACTTGAGTGTATGATATTTTCCTTTCTGCTTGTTGTCTGACATTGAGTTCATTATGGATTCTATTAACAGGCTGAAAATAGGTGGCTTCTAAAAAAAAAGGGAAAGACTATTAATAGTGCAGGTTCAATTCCTTCCTTTCCTTCTTAACATCAGGCTTCATTCATAAACCCCACCTGCCCACATGTCTCTTTTGTTGCTTTACATGACACTTGCAGTCTTCAATGTCAGCCTCAAAAATCGAGCACAGGAGAAGCTGCCTGACATAAGTAACGCTGCATAATGTGTTTTACATAAGAGTGGTGTTTGGGGGGTGTAGGTAGAGAAAATATCCTGTGAAAACAGACCTGGGAGGTCTGAGCCCTGGTGAGAGAGAAGGAAGAGCCCACAGCTCTGTGCTGGGGGCTTCTAATATAAAGAGTGGACAAAGCATCCTGTGGCCATAAAAGGTGACTCAGAATAAAAGAAAAGAATTTGAGGAAATTTCTCTTCACTTCTCAATTTTGCCTGAGGCTAGACCAATATTACATTGGTTGACTACATGTATTTTTTCATGTTTAAGATTTTCTTTAAGAATAAAATAATACATCACTAATATTCAAATACTCATATGGATTGATCTTTAAAATAATTATGTAGGCACTCGAGATTCTCATAGTAACTTATTCAGTTACTAGAAGTGTCATGCTTACATGACTGGCTGGATCTAACTGAAGATGCTGTTCCTATTTGGGAAGAGCAAAGAAAATTCTGTGCTAATCCAGACACAGTTGTGACACACGGGATTGTGAAGATATGCCTTGACTGGAGTCTCAAGATCAGCTGAGGCTCTGAAAAGGGACTTAAGGTCACCGCTTCCTGTGTCTGTTCCTCCAGCAATACCTCTCCCGAGGCTCCTCTGGCCCATCCTCCAGGGCTCAGCAGGTAACAAGTCCTTCATCAGTGGATACCTCACCATGAGCAGGATCTCAGCTGTTCTCTAGTCGTCCCCCGCTTCCCGACCTGGCTTCTGATGTGCAGTAGCGACCTTTCTGTCTTCCTTAGACACGTCAGCCTGCTCGCCCTCTGCATCCATTCTCATCCGTGTGCTCATCACTAATTTTCTTCACAGTAGAATAAAGTGGTGCCAATGAAGGAATTCCTCCCTGACTGTGCTGTATCTTGCCCTCTTCATCCATTTGACTTTCTTCTAGAGCACATACTGCTCACTATAATATTATATATTTAATTTAAAAATTTGTTTTACTTAGAGTCTATGTTTGGCAACAATATGCCCAATTGCTAGTTCATAGTCAGTATAACTACTTTTGAGCAAACGAATGGAGCCTCCCGACACCATTCGCACAAGCCAGAAATCTGGGAGTATTCTGTGAGATGTTCTCTCTTCCAATGTCTACGTCAAGTCTCTCTCTTTGAAAAGCCCCAGTAATGATACAGAAATCTACATTTCCCATGTGCTACTTCTGAAATCAAGGTCTCATCACCTTCTGTCTAGATTAACATAGCAACTTTTAATAGAAAGCAACAACTGCTACCTCCCTACATCAGGTGTTGCTTGTTCTGTATGATGTGGATGAGAGAGATCTTTAAAATCCAAACGGTGTGGTGACACACACCTCCAATCCTGGCTATTCGGGAAGCTGAGGCAGGAGGATTGCAAGCTCAAGGAAAACTTGACAAATTTAGCAAGTTCCTGACTCAAAATGAAATGACTCAAGATATAGCTCAGTGCTTCCTAAGTTCACTCCTTAGTAACACACAAACACATACACACACCCTGAAGTCAGTGATAAACCCACACATGCACACAATACTTTATACTATGTTTTGTTATCTAAAATCCTGAATGCTTCCCATTTTCTTTACATAAAATCCAAACACTTAAGTGTATCTGATTTTTGTCTTTACTCTTAAGCCTCATGTTTCTGGCTTCTTTTTACAAAGAATCTAACTGATAGGGTCTCTGCAGGAAAGTTTGTACCTACCTCCCTGAACTGAGGTAGGAACTCTGGCTGAGATAATGCTCCATTTTCTCTCTACTTGAATTTACCCTGTTGCATTTTATTTATTGTTTTATTTTGTCCCCTATTAATGTAAGTTATACATACTCTGAATTAAATGAGTATGTTTATCCCATTCATCACTGGACCATTAGAGGCCAGCATAAAGAAAATATGCCATTCAATATAAATTACTGAAAGAAGGAAAGAATTGAACCCTGAGTCTTAGGGTGTCACCTTAATCTTAGATTGGACATTTTGATGTAGTTACAGAAATAACATTTATTTGCCTGGGTTCTCTTAAATTTGTCAGCAGTGGTCTTGAAATAATTGATGTCTGGATCACAAAATTGTGTGGTTGAACAACTGTACAGGCATTCTCACACTCAGCAGTTCTGCAGGACAGAAAAGCTTTCTATAAAGCACTTTTCTGGGTGCTAGAGAGGTGTTTGGAACAAGACAGATAAGGTGGCTGCTTTCTGAGACTGGGCAGCAGTTACAGAGCTAGGCAGTGAGCAGGTGCACACAGAGTGTGATCATGCTGCTGTGAAGACACCTGAGAGAACACAGGAAATCAGTTGCACTGAACTCTTGAGAAGGGAGTCTTCTCATGGATAGTCAGAGAAGGGTTTTCTTCACTAATTAAAGTCTAACATAGGGTCTAAGTGATGGTATGCATCCAGACATGGCACATCTAGGGAGAAGAGTTGTTTTAGAGGAAGTCTTCAGTGGTCTTAGGCTAGATAGGATTCACAAAAAGTAAAGGCAACAGAATCAAAATGGGGCAAAAGGCCAGATTCTGCGCAGCCCAGCAGGAACTGTGAGTGGTTTATTTTGAGCCAGAAGCACCTGGCACAGAGCCACCACTTCTAAGACCAACGTTTATCTACACAAAGCCTCGTATTTCTCAAAACTAATATAGTGATTCATGCAGCAAAAGCATTGATACTACTTGTGTTTGTTAACTCACAAATCATTATAATTAGGAGGCTAGAGAAAATACTGCTGTTTCTCTTTCCTTTTTAGTTATTTCTTTCTGTTCTGTTATTCAGTAAGCTCCAAAGTAACTAGCCCTAGGGGGAGATAAAGTGATGAATAACCTCATTCTGCTCAAAGAAACAACAACAAGAAAATCCCCAGTCGAATGGTTCATTGCAAATGGCAAAATGGTCATTGTTTAGTGGATGAAGTTTCCTCTCTTTAGTATCTAGGCAATGACTAATGATTTTCCAACAAAGCTTCCACTTTTAAAAGAATGAATAAGCCCCAAAGGCCTCAGAGAGATAAGTATTACTTTCCTCCTGGTAGCTCAGCTAGTGACGGAGTTGGAAAAAGAAACTGGACAATATTTCAAAGCCAAGACCTATAAATGTGATAGTAGATATTGCACTTCCGTACTCCTAAATCATTTGGTGCCCAAACAGTTTTCATGCCCTTCTGTGGATTTTCTGCCTTATCCATAAACTCACTCATCTGAAGTGGGTTTGCTCAGGATAGGTTTCAAGGTGCTCTCCCCACAGTAGAGTTCACTGGCTTCTCAGAGACCAGCCACACCTCGGGGTTGAAATGCTGCTCAGACTAGTGTGAAAAGGGATATCCAGTGGCCGATCTCCATGAGTAACAATTCTACCTGACTCACATATTTATTTTCATAGTTTGATCTTCCAGGGACAACTTCCAAAAAATAACAAACCACTACAAAATAATCACTTGCCTTTTTGAACCAAAAGAACCCATTGAATGCTAAAATTATGGTCAGAGCATTACTTTTATGCTCTTATCTTTATTAGGAAAAAGGTCATTAGGTGTATATATTGTGTACTCCACTGAGAACTAAAGAAGAGCAAAATGCTTAGTGTTTATAATGAGGCCATGTGTTAATGTACAAAGGCCATAACAGATTACACGTAACAGATACAACAGCATGAGTTTCTCTTGGTAGCCAAAAGGACCCAGTGAAGAGAATGTAGTATTTTGTGTTGACCATGAGAAAACAATACTTGGACTTCACATGTTATAATTGGATTTTGTTCATGGAGGAATAATGAATAAATTATGGCCACAAAGGTATCTCAGTGGAGCTGAATCACCCTGGTGAGTAGAAGGTCCTGAGTTCGATTCACAGTACCAGAAATAAATAAAGAGGACCTCTGAGGAATTGATTCCAGGGACTCTTCAACTTGAAAGAGAAATTGTATAAAAATTAAAAAAGCCACAGAAGGGCCAAAAAAATCTCTAATGGCAAGAAGCCTTCACCTCTTTCAATACATGGTTAAA
>PVIC010025308.1:0-25401 GCA_004025085.1 Thryonomys swinderianus
GAGAGAGAGAGAGAGAGAGAGAGAGAGAGAGAGAGAGAGAGAGAGAGAGAGAGAGAGAGAGAGAGAGAGAGAGAGAGAGATGGAGACACAGAGAGAGAGACAGAGACAGAGAGAGAGACAGAGAGAGCTATCTCTTTCCTGGCTGTGACCCAGATAACCCATCTCTTCCCACAAGGTTTCACTTCCCAACATATTTAGCAGTGAACTAATCCACTCATTATTATTTTTTTGAGACAGGGTCTCGCTTTGTAGTTCAGGCTGGCCCTGAGCTCACTATGGAGCCCAGGCAAGCCTGGAACTCAGCAATCCTCCTGTCTCTGCCTCCCGAGTGCTGGGATGACAGGCATGAACCACCACACCCGGCAGTCCACTCATTATTAACAGGCACCCATGATCCAACTGAGGCAGAAGACTAGGATGTGGCGAAGCTGGCTGTAAAACTCAGGCATGACTTGTTAGTTACCAATCCCAGGACACATGTGCAGAGCAATTCCCAGAGCTCTGCATGTGAACTTCTAGAGAGAAATGGAGCAGGTTTTAATGGGGTGGCCCAAACCTGATGTCAGTCTGAAAAGTGTGCTACAAAAAAGATGGTTGATGTTGAACTCTTTGCTGTGGTGTTCTTTCATAGTAGTTCATGCTTATGCTGTAGGGTATACTTTTTGTTTTTTTACTTGTCCCAAACTTGCTCTGCAGAACATGCTTCTTTTCCTACCTTTAATAAATTTGAAACCTTGTTACCATTTGTGCTTATTGTGACCATTATTTTTTTCCTCAGGACAGAAGAAACTTAGAAACTACTTCTAGAAAGAGAATCCAGCACCCTAAAAACCTGGTAACACAATCGATTCCAAAAAAACCCAACTTGCAAAAACATGACAATTTAGGGAGACATCTAGATATAAACCAAAACACATATCTCTCTGTCTCCTGTCTAGTTATCTGGGAATCTTGTGGTGCTTCAACTACCTTATGTATGACAAGAAATAAATCTGATAAATTCTTTCATATTTACTTATTAACAACAGATGTTTATTTTTTAAAAGAGTTGAGTGCAGTACTTTACATAGAACAATGAAGTACTAATTGAGCTTTTTAGGGACAGTGACACCAGGAATTGGAGATACTTAGGGGGAAATGTACCTCTCCCACAGAATTGAAAGAAGCTCTTGCTTCATTTACACATAAGGCTGGCTCCATCCACATATCAGGGCCAAAATGTTGGAATGGAACAGGCAAGCCAAAGGGATGGGATACAAATTAGCAGAGAAACGAAATGGATGTATGGTGAAATGTGGATGGTAAGAAGACTGTAGTGACAGTTATTGAGACAATATAAACCCATTTCTCTTTCCTGCCTGGAAATTCAGTCCTCAGTTCTGTTAAATCCTCTGCTCAGGCAGCAAATGCACCCTACCATCCTCCTCTGAGTTTTCTGGTTCCTTGCCTGTATTTGTGAGGATCTCTGTGATCAGAAAAGAATGCTTTTTATAAAGAATTAAGCTGCCTTACACTTCAGTGTGATGGATCTGTTTTAGGGGCAAATAGCTTTAGTCTGTCCTGACAGGGATTTGAGGACATTTGGCTTAGGTTTGTTTTTGAGAGCCTGTGATTAATCTTGCTGCTGCTCTCTCCACCTTCATCCTTTACTGTCTGTTTATGAGGTGTACGTTCCAAAGGTGAAATACATGCTCAGAATACCTGGCTAACCAGTGTTAGGCTCGAAGGAAGGGAGAGGGACTGAAGCATATCACTACTGATCTAGCCTGTAGGAATTAAACAGCCTCCCATTGTCTCTTTACGAACAGAGCAGACAGACTATTTCTCACTCAAAACTGAACTTCTGCATCTTCAATCACCAAATTTCAACCCTGAAAAAACTTGGCATGAGCAGCCAGAAATTCTTCTTTTGCAACAAGAAAAATCCATTTCTTTCATCTACAATCTTGAGCTACCCAGGAAGTTTCCACAATCCCCACCCCTGGTTCTTAAATGCAGTTGAAAAATAGTGGCAAGAATACTTACAAAAGGCTCCAATCCTAATCTCAGCCACACACACAAACACTGTGACTTTGGGAAAGTCATTGCATGTCTCCGAGGGCTCAGTTCCTATCTTTATGCCACATCTCTTTCTGGGTGCAATGTTCAATAAGTGGCAAACTTAAATCTGTTTAATTCAGACGGATATCTGTCAGTGAATTTGGACTGCTATCACCTGTACTATTTTCTCCTGCAGTTCCCTTGCCACTTGCAGTCACTCAAAAGCAGTTCTCCTTGAAGTTTCAGATTCTCCTTACTGGTGCAATATAAGTTCTCAGCAAATGCCACCTTAGGAAAATGAAAAGGTAAGAATGTGCCCCTCAGAGTCTGGCTTCATGTAATTGGTAAGAGTATCCCTGAGTCTTAGGAGCTTGTTCAGTGAAAGCTGTACAAGGCTAGACTTGGATCTTCCAATGCTAGAAGAGGACAAGAAAATGGGAAGTCTTTTTTACTAAGATGCCGATGCAGCACCATCTGGTAAAGATCAATTTCCTCACTAAAGAGATTCCAGCTACATCTCCAACTTTTTCCTCAGGGATATGAATGCTTCATCAGTTCCACATTTCCCCTCCCAAACTATTGTGTATGGAAAACCCAGGGAGGAGTTTTTTCTTTGTGTACCTAGAGGTAAAGGAAGAAATTTGGTCATAGGCTAATGCTACTCATTATTAAAATAAACCCAAATAGAGCTGGATTCAGACTTAGCAAGAAAGTGCTTCTTTGGAGTAGATGATTTTTCACTATAGAATGCTGTTAGGCTCAAAAACCTGGGCAATGCAATTTTAATGTTCTCTGCAGTTGAGATGGGGGTAAGAAGGGCAGATGAACACCTATCTATCCCTATCCCTTCTCATTTCATACTGGTAGTATTAGAAGTTGAGGGAACATCTCCAGTAGTCAGCTGATGGCTGTGTGAGTCTCTGATGGCTTCCAAACTACTGTAACCAGGCCTGAATGACCCTATTTCATTTATCTAATTTATTAGCTACTTCATTCTACAAAAGATTGCAGGGGTGGGATTAAAAAATGTTATGTGTTCTAAGTTGTTGGTTTAAGGGTGGGTCTTTTTCTGATTTATTTTCTTCATGCTGCATTAATTAGCTAAGGATTTGGCTTCTAATTATTTCAAGTTAAATGTGGAATACAGGGATCTTTAAGCAAAAATGTTTCTCCAGTGAATCTGCTTCCAGTATCCCAGGGCAGTCACTGCCTGGGAGTGAAGCCTTAATTGGATTCATCTGTGAGAGTGAATTAACTCTCTTTGGCTTGGTAAAATAAGTTGAGGGGAGTACCTTATGGAACTGGCTGCTATTTAGCTTAAGCAACTCCTGTATAGGGCTCTGGCTGGGGGCGGGGTTGCGACTTGGAAGGAAGGATCGCAGCTTACCCAGAATTAATCCTCATTGTTTCGTTTTTCTCTCCAAAGTGTGTGTGTGTGTGTGTGTGTGTGTGTGTGTGTGTGTGTGTGCGCGCGCGCGCGCGCGCGCGCAGGTGTGTGCACATACACTCCTCTTAGGCTTGAACTTTGTGGGAAGTTAAACATGGTTTACTCCCCTTTTTGGAATCTGGAATCTGGCTCTTTTTGTGCATACCAAAGTGAGAGGAAGGGGAAAACTTATTAGCATGCTAGCAGGGAAATGTCAATACCAGATGTAAGATGCTAAACACTTATTGTTTATTATAAACGATGTTAAAAATAAAAAAAGAGGTACGCTGGGGGATGGAGAAGAAAACAGAGTGTGGGGGAAGCTCAAGGACAACAAAGAAATTACTGCTGTCAGTAAACACAGTAGCTCCATAGCTCTTTCTACCAAGGGCCCCATACTCCTCATAAGTCCCAGTGGCTTGGATAGGAAAATCCAGGAGATCCTAGATTTTAAACTTCTATCTGTTATTTCCTGCTAGGTCACACGTTTAAAGGGAGACTCTTAAATCTTTGGAGTAGATGATTTTTACAAATTGCAAGATGTAATTTCTCTAACAATCTTCTTCCAAAACTACTCTGACTATTCACTTCTTCCTAGGATTCCTAAGTCTGTTTGGAAACAGCATGATTTGTTCTCTTAGCTACAGTAAATATGAATAATCTCCCAGGCTCCTTTAGGATTTTGAAGAGAGTAATGTACTGAGTAAACTTTTGCATCTCCACAGGATCGATGGACAATTGACCCGGCCTCATCTGGTGATGAAGACCAGACATATATTAAAGACTGTAAGTTGAAACTTCCCATTTGAAGGAAAAGAAACAACTTTTGTACAGGGTAGAAAAACTTGCCCTAGGAGACGCTTATTGTCTGGATTGTTTCAGCTTTGTTCATTTCAGAGAACCCTTTTGTTGAAAATTTAATCCCAAAATGGATTACTCCATGAGAAATTTTATTTTTGATAAATTTTATTAGTGTGACCATCTTTTCTCCTTATGCACTATTTGCTTTTAGTTTGACAAATCACGGAGTAGCTGTTTAAAATTTATTTAAAAAAGAATTAGAAAGACAAGCAAAGGTGCTATGTGGAAGTAGAAGAAACCATGAACCATGCTAGTGAATTTGGAACTTTATAAGAGAAAGACAAGGGCCCCACTTTGTCTCCCATAGCTGCACCGAGGCCAATAGCACTACAAGTTTAGAAAAATACATAAATCCTTTCAGAATAACATTTGCACTACCAGTGCTACAATAAAACAAGAAAGGTCATCTGGCTTCCTATTGAGGCAGGCATCTATGTGTGGCTAAAGGATTAGCCAACTACAATATGTAGTTGCCTACATTATCTCAAGGGCATAAAAAGGATTTGTGGTCCTTTAAAGCATGTGTAACTTTCAAGAGGATCCAAGAGTCAATCTGTAGGGTGACCCTGGGTTGGAAACCTAGAACTGCAACAAAATACAATAAAGCAGAAACAAAAACAAGAAGTCAACTTGTAGGGCAGCATGTTCACCTTGATAATTATGTAAGTGGTACCAGAATAGTATCAGAAAACATTGTAGCGCATTTATTCACTTGGTATTTCCTTCACTATTTTGACTGTTTTGTGTACCCAGCTAGCTTGGATATAGGTGGCTTCTCTAGAAAGACATCTGAACAGTGAATGGTTTAGAAGTGTTGTAGAGGGCATACAGTGCTTAACTACAAGCATTAGGTGATGCCTGAAATCTATTCTGGAACAAAATGTAAATAAAAAAGGCAAAAATGAATATGGTAGGAGAGGTGGAGAATCCAGGCATAGCAATGACTTACTTCTGTGTTTCCTTTTAGTTTCTTAGCCAGCTTATTTTCTATGAGTCCCTCTCTGTCTCTTTCCTCATTAATTCATATTCCTTGCTCTCTGCTCCTTTGTCTCTTAATGGTCTGTGCCAACCCACTTTCCTTTTGTCTCATCCTCCCTCCTAGGTCTCAGTTTTCTCTTTGCATCTGTTGCCAAATAGAAATGAGCATTTATGACAACGAATTAGCAGAGCAGCAGCAACAACAGCATTCCCCACAGAGAGAGAAACATGGCAAAGCCAGGAAAGACATTTTTATACTTTGTACATTTACTAATTTTTTTCAAATGGAAATTTTTATTATGAAGAGACTGATTTTATTTGGATCACAACTCCACTTGTTCATTGCCTGCGAGTCTGGGAATAACAACAACACGAACACATAATAATGCAATCTGCAGTGGCTAACCATGCTTCCCTGGATGACTCCAGTGCCAGAGCTTTCTGGCGTATCTGTGATTGATGACTTGATTGGCTTGCTTCTACTTTGTGGCATCATTAGCTCAGTGAAATAGTGTGGATTGTGATACAGAGGAGCTAAAAAGCCCTAGTTTTTTTAACGTCTTAAATACATGTAAACTCAGGTATGAGAATTACTCCTTCTAAAAGGAGCTTGTTGCTTGTCTTCACAGCAGTTGCATTAAGTCAGAAACATAAGCCCTGAAAAATCCTTTGCTGCCATTTCTGGTAGTTTCTACTTAAGTGGTGGTATAATCCTTCATCAGTTTCTGCTCGGATAATTGAAAGAAAGATGGCAAGTATTTTTCATGATAATAAAAATTTTGCTTCTAGAAGGAGACAGCTCCTTAAAGTCAAGCATTATAAAACAATGAGTATGATAATATGTATACCATCTTTACTAACTGAAATGTAGAAAATAGTTTTTTTCTTACCAAAATAGGCAAGTGAAAGAAAAAAATCTTGATTCTGTTTTTCATACCACCAGAAAACAAACACAAAAGGAACTTAATAATTTTTTTTTATTTTCAGAGTAGTTTACATATAATCTGTTAGTGAAATTCAACTGAGCTCAATAGAAGCATTGGATCATGATGTACATTGACTTTACTTACTTTCTTGGGTGCCTCCGGCCACAAGTGCTTACTCCCCCAAAACCAGATGATTAGAGTTAAAACCAGGATACTGAACAGCAGTCCACAAATCTTAAGTGATTTACATATTTTTTTGGATTTAAAAGCTTCTGCCTAAGCAAAGAACAGAGGGAATGAAACAATACACAATAACTCTGAAAATAGCAAGCCATAATTCAAAGTCTCCTTTGGTTTCACTTTCTAATATTCATGCCACAAAAAAAAATAAATCCCTGAAACTGTGCTTCTACTCAAAAGGGAAAAAATGTGAATCAACTTACATTTAGAATATGACAGTCTTCACAGTTCTCTGGGCGATTCTTTGCCATGTCTCAGCACTCAGTACTCTGTCCTTGCTTTGAGAGGACTGCTAGACCACTGCTGAGGTGGAGTTGCAAGTGAGTCTGCTAACAGATGCCAGGGGAGAAGCTGAATTTATATGGCTCAAATGTGTCATACCAAAGCCTGAGGAAGCCCTGGGGGCTCCTGTGCTGTGATGTGTTACGTAGATATATCCATATATGTATATAATTTCTGTGCACAGAATTCTATCGAGAATGGCAAAGACAGAGGGTTGAGATGAAAGGGATCAAGGCTAGGATATTAAAGTGATTTTTCATTACAAACTTAAAATACCAGTGACAATATATGCTGCACGAATCAGAAATAAGCAAACAAAACAAAAAGGGAATGAAATTCTAATTTGAATTCCATTTAATTCAACAAATATTTAACATAAGTATATTAAATATCAGGCTGTGCTTGGTTTTGGAGATTCAGAAATGAATAAGAGGATCTCTTTCACTATATAAAAATACTGATGATGCAAACTATTGGCACTCAAGTAATTATAATTAAAAACAGGATAAAATGAAGACTAAGTATAAGCTTTTTATCTTTATCTTATCCTTCTGATCATTCTTCTTTTTTTTTAGCCCTTTTCTCAGTAGGTTCCCTAATGTTCATATTCGTTATGGTTTTGTCCTTGATGTTTTCAAGTTACGTACATTTCCTAGATAATCGCATCCATTCCTATAGTTGAAAATACCACTTGTATGTCAATGCATTCCAACTCTGTATCTGTGACACTGTTTTTAAATTTCAAAGCCATTTGAGCATCTCTAGCTGTCTGTAGCTCAGGCATCTCAAATGTAACATGTTCCATATCAAATTCTTCTTTGAACAATTCCTTCCTGTAACTTACTTTCTTTTCCATAATTCCAATTATGATAGTGCCTATATAAGCTCTCTACTTTCTTTTTTAATTGAATTCTTAATGGGTACAATTTGTATACATCTCACAATCACATATAACATTGGGGAATTTGTACCAGTACATGACACAAGTTAATTCACATTTTTACCCATATCCATACACACCCACACCTCCCCACCCCCTTTATACATACTCTTTTATTTTCTCTCTGAATCATATTTATTCCTTCCCCTGATTACATTCCCACACCAACTTTCCTAAGGAAATTTCCCACTCTATAAAACCTGTCATACTTTCTAGAACTCATTTGCATCTACAGGTGTTCATGTCAAAGAGAAGATCCAGAATTTGCCTATCTGTGATCTATTGATTTCACTTATTAGTATATCCTCCAGGTGACTCCATTTGCACCTAAATGGATCGATCTTGTCATTCTTTATGGCAGAATAATACTCTACTTTATAAAAAAAAAAACAGTTCTTTATCCAGTCTCCAGTTGATGGGCATTTGGGTTGTTTCCAAGATTGAGCTATCATGAACTGAGCTGCTATAAACAAGGGTGTACATCTGTCTTTCCAATGTGATTTCTAAAATTCCTTTGGGTATATTCCTAGCACGGGGATAGCAGGGTCAATTGAGACCCCTAGTCCTAGTTTTCTGAGAAATCTCCACACGGATCTCCACAATGGTTGCACAAGTCTGCAATCCCACCAACAGAGAAGAAGGGTTCCTTTCTCCCCACAGCCATGCCAGCATTTATTGTTGGTTGATTTTGTGATAGCAGCCATTCTTTGTGGAGTGAGACGAAATCTCAGTGTTGTTTTCATTTGCATCTCTCGAATGTCCAGTGACGTTGAACATTTCTTCATATGCTTCTTGGCTGCTTTGACTTCTGCCTCTGAGAAGTGTCTGTTCATTTCAAATGCCCATTTTTGAATTGGGTCTTTAAACTTGGGGAGGCTGATCTGTTTGAGTTCTTTATATATTGTAGATAGTAGCCCTTTGTCTGATAAACAGCTAGTAAAGATTTTTTTCCCATGTTGTTGGTTGTCTTTTAGCAGTGCCAGTGACTTCATTTGCTGTGCAGAAGCTTTTCAGTAGGATGAGATCCCATTTGTGGATTCTTTCTGCTAGTTCTTGTGCTATAGAGGTTTTATTCATAAAGTCGCTGCCTAAGCCAATGTCTCCAAGAATTTTACCTAGCCTGTTTTCCAGCAGGCTTATTGTTTCTGTTTTAATGTTTAAGTCTTGTATCCATTGTGAGTTTAGTTTTGTGCATGGTGAAAGAGATAGGTCTAGCTTTAACCTTTGGCAGGTTAAAGTCCAGTTTTTCCTGTAGCATATGTTAAACAGGCTGTCTTTCTTCCATTGGGGATGTTTGCCTCCTTTATCAAAGATAAGGTGGCTTAGTGTATCCGGAGTTGTTTCTGGGTCTTCTAATCTATTCCACTGGTCCTTCGGTCTGTTACTTTGCCAGTACCATGCAGTTTTTATCACAGCAGCTTTATAGTAGAGTTTTAAATTGGGGATTGGATTAACCCATGCCATATCGTGGTTGCTTAGAATTGCTTTTGCTATTCTAGGTTTCTTGTGGTTCCAGATGAATTTTTGTGTTATTTTCTCTAGCTCTGTGAAGTATACTGTTGGAATTTCAATGAGAATTGCATTGAATCTATATAGTAGTTGTGGGAGTATAGCCATTTTGACGATGTTGGTTCTCCTGACCCAGGAACAAGGGATATCTTTCCACTTTCTGGTTTCCTTTTCTATCTCAATTTTCAGAGTCCTATAGTTTTCAGAGTAGAGGTCTTTCACTTCCTTTGTTAGGTTGATTCCTAGATATTTCCTTTTTCTGATTGCTACTGTGAAAGGGATTGACTCCCCAATTTCTCTTTCAGTGAGTCTGTTGTTTGTGTAGACAAAGGCTGTTGATTTTTGAGCATTGACCCTATATCCAGCAACACTACTAAGTTTGGTAATTAAGTCTAACATTCTTTTGGTTGAGTTTTTAGGATCTTCTAGATAAAGTATCATATCATCAGCAAATAATGCCAGTTTAACTTCTTCCTTTCCTATCTTTATTCCTTTTATATCTTTGTCCTGCCTGATTGCTATGGCTAATGTTTCCAGCACTATATTGAACAAGAGTGCTGACAGCGGGCATCCCTGTCTTGTTACTGACCTTAGTGTAAAAGGTTTCAGTTTTTGCCCATTGAGTATGATGCTGGCTGTTGGTTTCTCATAAATAGCTTGTATTCAATTGAGATAAAGTCCATCGATTCCAATTCTCTGTAGGGTTTTGATCATAAATGGGTGTTGCATTTTGTCAAATGCTTTTTCTGTGTCTATTGAGATCATCATATGGTTTTTGTCTTTGAGTCTGTTAATATAGTGTATTACATTTATTGATTCACGTGTGTAAACCAGCCTTGCATTCCTGGGATAAATCCGACTTGATCAGGATGTATGATTTTCTTGATACCTCTCTGTATTCTGTTTGCCAGTATTTTATTGAGGATTTTTGCATCAATGTTCATTAGAGAGATTGGCCTGTAGTTTTCTTTTTTGGTGGGATCTTTCCCTGCCTTTGGAATCAAGGTGATGGTTGCTTCAAGGAATGATTTTGGGAGTACTGCTTCCCTTTTGATTTCATTAAAGAGATTGAGAAGTACTGGTATTAATTCTTTTTTAAAAGTTTTGTAGAATTCAGCAGCGAAGCCGTCAGGACCAGGGCTTTTCTTTGTTGGTAGGGTTTTTTTTTTTATTACATTTTCAATTTCCCAGATTGATATCGGGTTGTTTAACATTTTTATATCCTCTTCGTTCAGCTTTGGAAGTTCATTTGTGTCTAGAAATCTACCCATTTCTTCTAGATTTTCCATCTTCTTGGAGTATAGATTTTCAAAGTACGTGTTTATTATCCTTTGGACTTTCTCTGGGTCTGTGCTGTTTTCCCCATTTTCATTCCTTATAGCATGGATTTGATCCTTTTCCTTCCTTTGTTTGATAAGGTTGGCTAAGGGTCTGTGGATCTTATTTATCCTTTCAAAGAGCCAACTCTTTGAATCTTTGTATTGTTCTCTTTGTCTCCATTGCATTAATTTCTGCTCTGATCCTTATAATTTCCTCTCTAGTATGTGCTTTGGGTTTGTTTTGCTCTTCTTTTTCTAATTGTCTGAGGTTCATCATTAGATTGTTTATTTCAGTTTGCTCTATTTTCCCAGAGTAGGCATTCACTTGTATGAATTTCCCTTATAGAACTGCTTTCAGTGTGTCCCATGAATTCCTGTATGTTGTGCTGGGTTATCATTTAGTTGTAGAATTTTTTTTTTTGAGGCAGGGTCACGCTTTGTAGTTCAGGCTGGCTCTGAGCTCACTATTTAGCCCAGGCAAGCCTCAAACTCAACAATCCTCCTGCCTCTGCCTCCCAAATTCTGGGATTGCAAACATGAGCCACCACAGCTAGCATTGTGGTATGTGGTACTGATTGCTGGTGGGCATGAGTCACCACACCCAGCATTATATGTGGTTACTGGGATTGCACCCAGGACCTTGTGCTTTTGAGGCAGGCGCCAGAACCATTGAGCTAAATCTCCGGCCCCTGTAGAAACTGTTTTATTTTTTCTTTAGTTTCTTTTGTGGCCCATTGTTTGGTCAACAGAGTGTTGTTCAATTTCCATGTGTTTTTGAGGATTTTGGAATTTCTTTTCCTATTCAGCTCCAGTTTCAAGGCACTATGGTCTGGTAGTATGTAGGGGATTACTTCAATTCCTTTGCATTTACTTAAGCCTGTTCTATGGACTAGAATGTGATCTATTTTGGAGAATGATCCATGAGCAGCTGAGAAGAAGGCATACTCTCTCTTTGAAATGTCTAAAATTCTGTAGGCATCTAATAAGTCTATTTGCTCAAAAGTTTGCTTTAGCTCACGTATTTCCTTACTGATTCTTTGTCCAGTTGATCTGTCAATTTGTGACAGTGGAGTATTAAAATCCCCTACTACTAATGCATTCATGGTTAACTGGCTTTTCATGTCCAGTAATGTTTGTTTTATATTGTTGGGTGAATTAGAGTTTGGTGCATAAATATTTATGATTGTTGTTTCTTTCTCTTGGATAGTTCCCCATAGGATGATATAGTGATCTACTTTATCTCTTTTAATCAGTTTGGATTTGAAATCTATTTTATCTGCAAACAAGATAGACACTCCTGCTTTTTTGCAGTTTCCTGTGGCATGGAGGATGGTTTTCCAAACCTTAATTTTCAATCTATGTGTTTCCTTCTGAATTAGGTGTGTTTCCTATATGCATCAGATTGTAGGATCTTGCTTTTTGATCAAATCTGCTAGTCTGTGTCTTTTAATTGGTCCATTGAGTCCACTGACATTAATTGTTATGAGTGATATGGACATATTCAGAGCTGCCATGCTTCCCTGTTCTTGGTTCTTTTCTTCCTTGCTTTTCCCCCTTTCTATTTAGTTTCTTGTTTGCCCTAATGAATTCACTCTCCTGGGTCTTGTGGTATAGAATTTTCTGCGTTTCTTTCCAAGATGTTCTTTAGAATGTTTTGGAGTGCAGGTTTCATACTTGTGAAGTTTTTCAGGTGTTCTTTATCATGGAAGTATCTTATTTCCCCATATATTCTGAAAGATAGTTTTGCAGGATACAACAGTCTAGGTTGGAGGTTGTTTTCCTTCAATGCTTGAAATACTTCTTTCCATGCTCTCCTTGCAATGAATGGTTGTGTTGTAAAGTCTGCTGTGATCCTAATGGGCTTCTCTTTGTAGATGATTTTCTTCCTTTCTCTCACTGCATCCAGTATTTCATTCTTTTGTTGTATATCTTTAACCTTGATAATTATATGTCTAGGCATAGATATTTTTATGTCACGTTGTTTTGGAGTCCTATAGGCCTCAGTTATCTGTATGTCTATTTCTTTTCCTGTGAAGTTTTCTGTTGTTATCTCTGACAATAGCTTCTGTTTCTGTTTTTGAGACAGGGTCTCGCTTTGTAGTTCATGCTGGCTCTGAGCTCACTATGTAGTCCAGGCAAGCCTTGAACTCAGCAATCCTTTCTCTGCCTCCCAAGTGCTGGGATTACATGTGTGCACCACCATGCCCGGCTACAATAGCTTTTTTATGTCTTTTACACTGCCTCCTACTTCCTCAGTTACTCCAATCAGTCTTATATCATTTTTCTTTGAGTCATGGAGCAGCTGTTGGATTGATTTCTCATGGTCCCTTGCTCTTTTCCATAGATTATATCTTTCCTGCTTGTTGGCAGCTGTGCTGTCCTATAGGTCTGAGATTTGGTTCTCTGGTTCATTCATCTTACTTCACAAGCCTTCGTTCTCCTTCATCACTCCCTGGAGTTCTGCTTGAAGCTGTTTAAAAGGTAGCATTGCTTCTGCTATCTTGGATTCTATCATCTCACTTATCTCTTCTTTAATGATGTCTTTCACTATGGGCAGTATCTCTGTTTTGATTACAGATATGAGTTCTGACTTCCATTTTACTAGATCTTGTTTAGTCATCATCTCTAAGCATCCTGGTGTTTGATTTTCAGTTTGCCCTATTTCCTCTTTCTCTGAATTTCCCTGTGGTGGTGATCTTTGCGTCTGATTTTTTGTATATTTTCTCATTTCTACTCTTTTGTTGTTTCTAATGGTATTTCTTTGATTCTTTGCCTGGTGCCACGGCAATGTTTGTTGCAGGTCTCTTTCTATTATCTGGGGCCCTTTGGATGTGGCAGCTTTCTGAGGTGTCCTCCTTGAATCTGTGATGATCCGTCAGAGTTCTCCATTCTAACACATCATGGGAGAAATTTGAGCAGGATAATCACATCTTCCTTGTTACCATAACACAGTCAGTGACAATATCAGCATTACACACTGTAAAAAAAAATGAAAAGTTTTGTTAATTTCAATCCTGAAGTCTTTGAGCTCATGAGTTACCTCTATGTCCATATGCCAAAATTTAGAATTAATCAGCAATGTGTATACAACATGTAGATTGTAAATGTACCCCCAGAACTCTTTGGGCATAAAAGGTGACCGGGGCATCAGTGAGGTAGGGAGACAGTTGGAGAGTGAAATAGGGTTAGCAGATTTATGAAGATCACCTGGACTCGAGTACTTAATATATATCAGCAGGTAATAGATGATAATGACACCTATATAAAACAGTACCAACTGTATGCTGTAAGACCAGTGGCGACTTTGAACACCTTCTTATAATAGTACAGGAGAAGAAATAGGGCAGCCTAAGAGGCTTTTACTTCTGGGTATTGCTTCTAACAGAAGGATAGGAGAGGGTGTGGGGACGAGAGGTGAATAGAGGGATCTAGGAGTAGATGGCAAAATAGAAGCTAGATTCCTTTTTTTTTTTTTTTAATCTTGCCTGGTCTCTTGGCATGGCTCCAGTCTGGAGGGATGCAGGAAATGGCTCAGGCTCCTCTCCAGCCTGGGTCCTCACAACGCAGCTTGTGGGTGTGGTGTGGTCCAGCTGGCAGGCCTCAATCCTCCACTGTGGGGATGTTATCGGGGGTACCCAAGTCCTTTCTGCAAGGCACTGGGGGTGGAGTGGGCCGGTTGGCAGTTCTCAGTCCTCCAAGCTGGGAACAGAATGGCACCTGGGTGTACCCAATCTCCAGGATGGGGCAGGGCTGGTCAGCAGACTTCAGTCCTCTGTGCTGGGAATGGAATGGCACTGGGGGTACCTGAGCCTCCGGGATGGAATGGGGCCAGTCGGCAGACCCAAGTCCTCCAAGCCAGGAATGTAATGGCATCCGGAGGTATCCGAGTCTCCAGGGTAGAGCAGGCCAGTCGGCAGGACTTAGTCCTCCAAGCTGGGAAGAGAACGGCGCCTGGGTATACCCAGTCTCCGAGATGGGGCAGGGCTGTTCAGCAGACCTCAGTCCTCTGTGCTGGGAATGGAATGGTGCCCGGGGGTACTTGAGCCTCCAGGATGGAGTGGGGCAGGTCGGCAGACCTGAGTCCTCCAAACCAGGAATGGAATGGCATCCGGGGGTACCCGAGTCTCTGGGGTAGAGCAGTCTAGTCCGCAGGCCTCAGTCCTCCAAGCCGGGAATGGAATGGCCAATGTTATCATATTATTTCTAAGAAATTGTACCAATACCGTTATTATGTCCATGTGTGAGTGTACATTCTTGTGCCACATAAGGAAGTTTTAATCCAATATGAATTACATATATGATGGTAGTCCCATAAGATTATATTGGTTTATGTATTTACCATTATATGCACTTCATTCTTATTTTAGTCTATGCCTTATAAACCTTTTGTGTAAAAAGCTATGACATATTGAATCAGCAGCTTCATACATTGTGTTTACAGCATCTCTAGATGACACAGAAAATCCACATTGAGTAACTGATTGAAGCTCTCTAGTTTGTGTAGGTATACTCTAAAATGTTCACATACAGACAAAATTGACCATTGATGAATTTCTCATATTGTATCCATGCCTTTGCATGATGAATGACTGTTCCTATTTTGCCCTATTTTTAAAAGTTGAGTTGACACTCATATTTATCTTTAATATTTTTATAATCTGAGAGGCTAAAACACCATGCCAATTTAATTTTAGTTCTCTTCTCAATCACTCTAGTTATCCTTTACCTAACTCTTGCCAATCAATGCCCAACTTTTTCTCTGTATGAATTTGCCTAGTCTGGGCAATTTATATAGATGGGATCATATTCGTCATGAACTTTGTGTTAGTTTTCCTTCACTTTGAATAATACTTTCAAGTTGCATCCACATTGTGTCATATATAATCATTTCATTGTTAATACTGAATAGTATTTCATTGTGTACTTACAGTATATTTTGTTTGATCATTCAACTGTAGTTGGTCATTGCCTTTTTAAAATTGAATTCTTTATTGGTAAAACTTATATATATCTCACAATCACATAACATCACAAACACAATAACATTGGCGAATCTGTACCAGTATATAACACAATCACAAGCACAATAACATTGGGGAATTTGTACCAGTATATGACACAAGTTAATTCTCATTTTTACCCATATCCCTACCCACCCACTCCTCCCCACCCACTATATACATGCTATTTTATTTTCCTTCTCAATCATATTTATTCCTTCCCCTAATTACATTCCCACATCAAATTTCCTAAGGAAATTTCCAATTCTACAAAAACTGTCATACTTTCTAGAGCTCATTTGCATCTACAGGTGCTCGTATCAAAGTGAAGACCCAGTATTTGCCTATCTGTGATCTATTTATTTCACCTATTAGTGTATACTCCAGGTGACTCCATTTGCACATAAATGAATTGATTCTGTCATAAATTATGGCAGAGTAATACTCCATTTTATTAAAAAAAAAAACACATCTTCTTTATCCAGTCAACAGTTGATGGGCATTTGGGTTGTTTCCAAGATTGAGCTATCATGAATTGAGCTACTATGAACAAGGGTGTACATCTGTCTTTCCAATGTGATTTTTAAAAATGATTTTGGGTATATTCCTAGCACGGGGATAGCAGGGTCAAATGGAACCCCTAGTCCTAGTTTTCTGAGAAATCGCCACACTGATCTCCACAATAGTTGCACAAGTCTGCAATCCCACCAACAGAGAAGAAGGGTTCCTTTCTCCCCACAGCCATGCCAGCATTTATTGTTGGTTGATTTTGTAATCACGGCCATTCTTTGTGGAGTGAGATGAAATCTCAGTGTTGTTTTCATTTGCATCTCTCGAACGACCAGTGATGTTGAACATTTCTTCATATGCTTCTTGGCTGCTTTGACTTCTGCTTCTGAGAAGTGTCTGTTCATTTCAAATGCCCATTTTTGAATTGGGTCTTTAAACTTGGGGAGGCTGATCTGTTTGAGCTCTTTATATATTGTAGATAGTAGCCCTTTGTCTGATAAACAGCTAGTAAAGATTTTTTCCCATGTTGTTGGTTGTCTTTTAGCGGTGCCAGTGAATACATTTGCTGTGCAGAAGCTTTTCAGTAGGATGAGATCCCATTTGTTGATTCTTTCTGCTAGTTCTTGTGCTATAGAGGTTTTATTCATAAAGTCGCTGCCTAAGCCAATGTCTCCAAGAGTTTTACCAAGCCTGTTTTCCAGCAGGCTTATTGTTTCTGTTTTAATGTTTAAGCCTTGTGTCCACTATGAGTTTAGTTTTGTACATGGTGAAAGAGATAGGTCTAGCTTTAGCTTTTGGCAGGTTAGAGCCCAGTTTTTCCAGCAACATTTGTTAAACAGGCTGTCTTTCCTCCATTGGGGGTGTTTGGCTCCTTTGTCAAAGATAAGGTGGCTTAGTGTATCCGGAGTTGTTTCTGGATCTTCTAATGTATTCCACTGGTCCTCGGGTCTGTTACTTTGCCAGTACCATGCAGTTTTTTTTTCACAGTAGCTTTATACTAGAGTTTTAAATTGGGGATTGTAATGCCCCCTGCCATGTCGCGGTTGCTTAGAATTGCTTTTGCTATTCTAGGTTTCTGGTGGTTCCAGGTGAATTTTTGTATAATTTTCTCTAGCTCTGTGAAGTATACCGTTGGAATTTCAATTGGAATTGCATTGAATCTGTAAAGTAATTCTGGGACTATAGCCTTTTTTTTTTTTTTGAGACAGGGTCTCTTTTTGTATTTCAGGCTGGCTCTGAGCTCACTATGTAGCCCAGACAAGCCTCGAACTAAGCAATCCTCCTGCCTCTGCCTCCTGAGTGCTGGGATTACAGGCGTGAGCCACCACCCCTGGCAATGTGGTATGTGGTGTTTATTGTTGGTGGGTGTGAGTCTCCACACCCAGCATTGTATGTGGTTACCAGGGATTGAACTCAGAACTGTGTTCTTGCAAGGCAGATGCCTGAACCACTGAGCTAACCCTCTATCCTGGGACTATAGCCATTTTGACGATTTTGGTTTCCCCTACCCAGGAACAAGGAATGTCTTTCCTCTTTCTGATCTCCTTTTCTATCTTGTTTTTCAGAGTCCTGTAGTTTTCAGAGTAGAGGTCTTTCACTTCTTTTGTTAGGTTGCTTCCTAGATATTTCATTTTTCTGAGTGCTACTGTCAAAGGGATTGACTCCCTAATTTCTCTTTCAGTCAGTCTTTTTTTTGTGTAGACAAAGGCTACACAAAAGGCATTGACCCTATACCAAGCAACACTACCAAGTTGGGTAATTAAGTCTAGCAGTCTTTTGGTTGAGTTTTTAGGATCTTCCAGATAGAGTATCATATCATCGGCAAATAATGACAGTTTAACTTGTTCCTTTCTAATCTTTATTCATTTTATATCTTTGTCCTGCCTGATTGTTATGGCTAATGTTTCCAGCACTATATTGAACAAGAGTGATGACAATGGGCATCCTTGTCTCGTTCCTGATCTTAGTGTAAAAGGTTTCAGTTTTTGCCCATTAAGTATGATGCTGGCTGTTGGTTTCTCATATATAGCTTGTATTAAATTGAGATAAAGTCCATTGATTCCGATTTTATGTAGGGCTTTGATCATAAATGGGTGTTGGATTTTGTCAAATACTTTTTCTGCATCTATTCAGGTGATCATATGTTTTTTTTCTTGAGCCTGTTAATATAGTGTATTACATTTATTGATTTACGTATGTTGAACCAACCTTGCATCCCTGGGATAAATCTGACTTGATCAGGTGTATGATTTTCTTGATAACTCTGTATTCTGTTTGCCAGTATTTTATTGAGGATTTTTTGCATCAATGTTCATTAGAGAGACTGGGCTGTAGTTTTCTTTTTTGGTGGGATCTTTCCCTGTCTTTAGAATCAAGGTGATGTTTGCTTCAAGGAATGATTTGGGGAGTACTGCTTCCTTTTCAATTTCATTAAAGAGATTGAGAAATACTGGTATTAACTCTTCTTTAAAAGTTTTGTAGAATTCAGCAGTGAAGCCGTCAGGACCAGGGCTTTTCTTTGTTTGTAGGTTTTTTATTACATTTTCAATTTCCCGTATTGATGTCAGGTTGTTTAACATTTTTATATCCTCTTCATTCAGGTTTGGAAGTTCATATGAGTCTAGGAATCTATCCATTTCTTCTAGATTTTCCATCTTCTTGGAGTATAGATTTTCAAAGTACGTGTTTATGATCTTTTGGACTTGCTCTGGGTCTGTGTTGATTTCCCCATTTTCATTCCTCATAGCATGGATTTGAGCCTTTTCCTTCCATTGTGATAAGGTTGGCTAAGGGTCTGTCGATTTTATTTATCCTATCAAAGAACCAACTCTTTCATTCATTGATACTTTGTACTGTTCTTTTTGTCTTCATTGCATTACTTCCTGCTCTGATCCTTATAATTTCCTCTCTAGTATGTGCTTTGGCTTTGTTTTGCTCTTCTTTTTCTAATTGTCTGAAGTTCATCATTAGATTGCTTATTTCAGTTTGCTCTATTTTCTGAGTGTAGGCATTCAATGCTATGAATTTTCCCTTGTAGAACTCTTTTCTTTTTGTCGCATAAATTCCTGTACGTTGTGCTTGGGTTGTCATTTAGTTGTAGAAACTGTTCAATTGGTTCTTTAATTTAATTTGTGGCTCATTGGTTGGTCAACAGAGTGCTGTTCCATTTCCATGTGTTTGTGAGGATCTTGGAATTTCTTCTGCTATTCAGCTCCACTTTCAAGGTATTATGGTTTGATAGTATGCAGGGGATAACTTCGATTCCATTGCATTTACTTAAGCCTGTTCTATGGACTAGAATGTGATCTATTTTGGAGAATGATCCATGAGCAGCTAAGAAGAAGGTATATTCTCACTTTGTAGGGTGAATTTTTTTTTTTTTTTTAGACAGTGTCTCGTTTTGTAGTTCAGGCTGGTTCTGAGCATATTATGGAGCCCAGGCAAAGCTGGAACTCAGCAATCCTCCTGTCTCTGCCTCCTGAGTGCTGGGATTACAGGCGTGAGCCGCCACGCCAGGCACTGTGGTATGTGGTATTGATTGCTAGTGGGCGTGAGTCACCACGCCCAGCATTATATGTGGTTACCAGGGATTGAACTCAGCACCTTACGCTTGCGAGGCAGGCACTGGAACCCTTGACCTAACCCTCCAGCCCGTAGGTCAAAAAATTCCTTAGGCATCTAATAAGTCCATTTGCTCAAAAGTTTGCTTTAGTTCAAGTATTTCCTTATTGATTCTTTGTCCAGTTGATCTGTCATTTTGTGACAGTGGAGTATCAAAGTCCCCTACTACTATTGTATTCGTGGTTAACTGGCTTTTCATGTTCAGTAATGTTTGTTTTATTTAGTTGGGTGCATTAGAGTTTGATGAATAGATATTTATGATTGTTATTTCTTTCTCTTGGATAGTTCCCTGTAGGAGAATATAGTTACCTTCTTTATCTCTTTTAATCAGTTTGGGTTTGAAATCTATTTTATCTGCAAAGAAGATAGCCACTCCTGATTTTTTGCAGGTTCCTGTGTCATGGAGGATGGTTTTCCAATCTTTTATTTTCAGTCTATGTGTTTCCTTTTTAATTAGGTGTGTTTCCTTTATGCATCAGCTTGTAGGATCTTGCTTCTTGATGCAATCTGCTAGTCTGTGTCTTTAAATTGACCCATTGAGTCCATTGACATTAATGCTTATGAGTGATACGGACATATTCAGAGCTGCCATGTTTCCCTGTTCTTGGTTCTTTTCTTCCTTGCTTTTCCCCCTTTCTATTTAGTTTCTTGTTTGCCCCAATGAATTCACTCTCCTGGGTCTCGTGGTATGGAATTTTCTGTGTTTCTTTCCAAGATGTTCTTTAGAATGTTTTGGAGTGCAGGTTTCATACTTGTGAAGTTTTTCAGGTGTTCTTTATCATGGAAGTATCTTATTTCCCCATATATTCTGAAAGATAGTTTTGCAGGATACAACAGTCTAGGTTGGAGGTTGTTTTCCTTCAATGCTTGAAATACTTCCCTCTACGCTCTCCATGTGTTGAGTATTTGTGTTGAAAAGTCTGCTGTGATCCTAATGGGCCTCCCTGTGTAGGTGATTTTCTTCCTTTCTCTCACTGCTTCCAGTATTTCATTCTTTTGTTGTACATCTTTAATCTTGATAATTATATGTCTAGGTGTAGATATTTTTATGTCATGGTGTTTTGGAGTCCTATAGGCCTCAGTTATCTGTATGTCTATTTCTTTTCCTGTGAAGTTTTCTGTTGTTATCTCTGACAATAGCTTTTTTATGTCTGTTACACTGCCTCCTGCTTCCTCAGTGACTCCAATCAGTCTTATATTATTTTTCTTTGAGTCATGGAGCAGCTGTTGGATTGATTTCTCATGGTCCCTTGCTCTTTTCCACTGATTATATCTTTCCTCCTCATTGGCTGCTGTGCTGTCCTCTAGGTCTGAGATTTGGTTCTCTCATTCTTTCATCCTACTTTGCAAGCTTTTTTCTCCTTCATCACTCTCTGGAGCTCTGCTTGAAGCTGTTTAAAAGGTAGCATTGCTTCTGCTATCTTGGATTCTATCATCTTGCTTTTTTCTTCTCTTTTTTCAATTGAATTCTTTATTGGTACAATTTATATACATCTCAAAATCACGTATAACACTGCAGAATTTGTACCAGTATATGACAGAAGTTAATTCTCATTTTTACCCATATCCCTACCCAGCCACACCTCACCCCCTTTATACATGCTATTTTATTTCTTTCTGTATCATATTTATTCCTTACCCTCATCCTATTCCCACACCAAGTTTCATATGGAAATTTCACACTCTATAAATGCTGTCATACTTTCTAGAGCTCATTTGCATCTACCGGTGTTCATGCCAAAGAGAAGATCTGGAATTTGTCTATCTGTGATCTATTGATTTCACTTATAAGTATATCCTGCAGGTGTCTCAATTTGCACCTAAATGGATTGATCTTGTCATTCTTTATGGCAGAGTAATACTCCATTTTGTAAAAAAAACCACATCTTCTTTATCCACTCTCCAGTTGATGGACATTTGGGTTGTTTGCAAGATTGAGCTATTACGAACTAAGCTGCTATAAACAAAGGTGTACATCTGTCTTTCCAATGTGATTTTAAAAATACTTTTGGGTATATTCCTACCAGGGAATTAGCCGGGTCAAATGGGACCCCTAGTCCTAGTTTTCTGAGAAATCTCCACACGGATCTCCACAATGGTTGCACAAGTCTGCAATCCCACCAACAGTGGAGAAGGGTTTCTTTCTCCCCACAGGCATGCCAGCATTTATTGTTGGTTGATTTTGTGATTGCGGCCATTATTTGTGGAGTGAGATGAAATCTCAGTGTTGTTTTCATTTGCATCTCTTGAATGACCAGTGATGTTGAACATTTCTTTATATGTTTCTTGGCTGCTTCGACTTCTGCCTCTGAGAAGTGTCTGTTCATTTCAAATGCCCATTTTTGAATTGGGTCTTTAAACTTGGAGAGGCTGATCTGTTTGAGTTCTTTATATATTGTAGATAATAGCCCATTGTCTGATAAACAGCTAGTAAAGATTTTTTTCCCATGTTGTTGCTTGTCTTCTAGCAGTGCCAGCAATTTATTTTGCTGTGAAGAAGCTTTTCAGTAGGATGAGATCCCATTTGTGGATTCTTTCTGCTAGTTCTTGTGCTATAGAGGTTTTATTCATAAAGTCGCTGCCTAAGCCAATGTCTCCAAGAGTTTTCCAGCAGGCTTATTGTTTCTGTTTTAATGTTTAAGGCTTGTGTTCACTATGAGTTTAGTTTTGTACATGGTGAAAGAGATAGGTCTAGCTTTAACTTTTGGCAGGTTAAAGCCCAGTTTTTCCAGCAACATTTGTTAAAGAGGCTGTCTCTCTTCCATTGGGGATGTCTGCCTCCTTTATCAAAGATAAGGTGGCTTAGTGTATCTGGAGTTGTTTCTGGGTCTTCTAATCTATTCCACTGGTCCTTGGGTCTGTTACTTTGCCAGTACCATGCAGTTTTATCACAGTAGCTTTATATTAGAGTTTTAAATTGGGGATTGGATTACCCCCTGCCATGTAATGGTTGCTTAGAATTGCTTTTGCTATTCTGGGTTTCTTGTGGTTCCAGATGAATTTTTGTATTATTTTCTCTAGCTCTGTGAAGTATACCATTGGAATTTCAATTGGAATGGCATTGAATCTATATAGTATTTGTGGGAGTATAGCCATTTTGACAATGTTGGTTCTTCCGACCCAGGAACAAGGGAT
The DNA here is from genome assembly GCA_004025085.1 of Thryonomys swinderianus. Classification (NCBI taxonomy): domain Eukaryota; kingdom Metazoa; phylum Chordata; class Mammalia; order Rodentia; family Thryonomyidae; genus Thryonomys; species Thryonomys swinderianus. Next base: position 22,788 of record PVIC010025308.1, read on the forward strand.
ATCTATCCCCTTTCTGATTTCCTTTTCTTTCTCAGTTTTCAGAGTCCTATAGTTTTCAGAGTATAGGTCTTTCACTTCCTTTGTTAGGTTGATTCCTAGATTTTTCATTTTTCTGGGTGCTAATGTGAAAGGGATTGCCTCCCCAATTTCTCTTTCCGTGAGTCTGTTGTTTGTGTAGACAAAGGCTGTTGATTTTTGAGCATTGACCCTGTATCCAGCAACACTACCAAATTTGGTAATTAAGTCTAGCAGTCTCTTGGTTGAGTTTTTAGGATCCTCTAGATAGAGTATCATATCATCAGCAAATAATGCCAGTTTAACTTCTTCCTTTCCTATCTTTATTCCTTTTATATCTTTGTCATGCCTGATTTCTATGGCTAATGTTTCCAGTACTATATTGAACAAGAGTGGTGACAACGAGCATCCTTGTCTCGTTCCTGATCTTAGTGTAAAAGGTTCCAGTTTTTGCCCATTGAGTATGATGCTGGCTGTTGGTTTGTCATAAATAGGTTGTATTAAATTGAGATAAAGTCCATCGATTCCAATTCTCTGTAGGGTTTTGATCATAAATGGGTGTTGCATTTTGTCAAATGCTTTCTCTGTGTCTATTGAGATAATCATATGGTTTTTGTCCTTGAGTCTGTTAATATACTGTATTACATTGATTTATGTATGTTGAACCAGCCTTGCATCCCTGGGATAAATCCGACTTGATCAGGATATATGATTTTCTTGATAACTCCGTCTTCTGTTTGCAAGTATCTTATTGAGGATTTTTGCTTCAATATCCATTAGAGAGATTGGGCTGTAGTTTTCTTATTTGGTGGGATCTTTCCCTGCCTTTGGAATCAAGGTGATGGTTGCTTCAAGGAATGATTTTGGGAGTGTTGCTTCCCTTTCAATTTTATTAAAGAGATTTAGAAGTACTGGTATTGACTCTTCTTAAAACGTTTTGTGGAATTCAGCAGTGAAACTGTCAGGACCAGGGCTTTTCTTTGTTTGTAGGTTTTTTTTTATTACATTTTCAATTTCCCAGATTGATATCGGGTTGCTTAACATTTTTATGTCCTCTTCATTCAGCTTTGGAAGTTCATATGAGTCTAGGAATCTATCCATTTCTTCTAGATTTTCCATCTTCTTGGAGTATAGATTTTCAAAATATGTGTTTATTATCATTTGGACTTTCTCTGGGTCTGTGCTGATTTCCCCATTTTCATTCCTTATAGCATGGATTTGAGCTTTTTCCTTCCTTTGTTTGATAAGGTTGGCAAAGAGTCTGTCAATCTTATTTATCCTTTCAAGGTACCAACTCTGATTCATTGATTGTTTGTATCATTCTCTTTGTCTCCACTGCATTAATTTCTGCTCTGATCCTTATAATTTCCTCTCTAGTATGTGCTTTTTGTTTGTTATGCTCCTCTTTTTCTAATTGTCTCAGGTTCATCATTAGATTGTTTTTTTCTGTTTGCTCTATTTTCTGAGTGTAGGCATTCACTGGTATGAATTTCCCTCGCAGAACTGCTTTCATTGTGTCCCATAAATTCCTGTATGTTGTGCTCGGGTTGTCGTTTAGTTGTAGAAACTCTTTAATTTCTTCTTTAATTTCTTTTGTGGCCCATTGGTTGGTTAACAGAGTGTTGTTGAATTTCCATGTGTTTGTGAGGATCTTGGAATTTCTTCTGCTGTTCAGCTCCAGTTTCAAGGCACTATGGTCTGATGGTGTCCTAGGGATAATTTCGATTCCTTTTTATCTACTTAAGCTTGTTCTATGGACTAGAATGTGATCTATTTTGGAGAATGATCCATGAGCAGCTGAGAAGAAGGTATATTCTCGCTTTGAAGGGTGAAAAATTCTGTAGGCATCTAATAAGTCTATTTGCTTCAAAGTTTGATTTAGCTGAAGTATTTCCTTATTAGTTCTTTGTCCAGTTGATCTGTCAATTTGTGACAATGGAGAATTAAAAATCCTCTACTAGTATTGTATTCATGGATAACTGGCTTTTCATGTCCAGTAATGTTTGTTTTATATAGTTGGGTGTGTTAGCGTTCCGTGCATAAATATTTATGATTGTTATTTCTTTCTCTTGCATAGTTCCTTGTACAAGAATATAGTGTTCTTCTTTATCTGTTTTAATCAGTTTGGGTTTGAAATCTATTTTATCTGCAAACAAGATAGCCACTCCTGCTTTTTTGCAGTTTTCTGTGGCATGGAGGATGTTTTCCAACCTTTTCCTTTCAGTCTGTGGGTTTCCTTCTGAATTAGGTGTGTTTCCTGTATGCAACAGATTGTAGGATCTTGCTTGTTTATACAATCTGCTAGTCTGTTTCTTTTAATTGGCCTATTGTGTCCATTGACATTAATGGTTATGACTGATATGGACATATTCAGAGCTGCCATGTTTCTCTGTTCTCGGTTCTTTTCTTCTTTGCTTTTCCCCTTTTCTATTTTGTTTCTTGTTTGCCCCAATGAATTCACTCTCCTGGGTCTTGTGGGTATGGAATTTCCTGTGTTTTTTTTTTTTTCCAAGATGTTTTTAGGATGTTTTGGAGTGCAAGTTTCATATTTGTGAAATTTTTCAGGTGTTCTTTATCATGGAAGTATCTTATTTCCCCG
>PVIC010025309.1:0-25344 GCA_004025085.1 Thryonomys swinderianus
TTTTCTTCTTTTTCCTCGTCCTTCATTTCTGATTATTCTTTTTATGTCTAATTTTTGTGATGCATAATGAAAATATTCATGGTGGGAAACTAGTACAGGTCACATCTTAATCCTTTTTACATGCCTGTTCGCTCCTCTCCCTAAGTCCCCTTCCTATTTGCAAAAGGACTACTTCCTTATTTGCTACATTTTTAGATTTTACTCTTTAAATTATTTGTATGTTGGGACTCTCAGCTAACAAATTGTGTATTATTTAAGCTTCTTGTTCTGATTCATTTTATATAGCATTATGTTTTTAAGATACATCCACTTTCACATAAATAACTCACATTTAACCACCTTTATGGTAGAGTACTGCTCCATCATGCATATATGATACATTTTCTTTATCCAGTCATCTTTTAATGGGTAAAGATTTAGCTATTATAAATTGTACTCCTATAAACACGTGTAGGGTATGTATCACTATAATATGATATGTTCAAATCTTTAGGGGATGATACATAAAGTATACCTAGGTTGAACAGAATTTATACTTTTAGTTTATGAAAAAATCTTCATATTAATTTCTACTGTTGTTATACTGGTTTACCTTCCTACCTGCAGTGTACAAATTTTCATTTTCCCTGACAATCTTGGTACCATATACATTTCATGGTTGTTTTGATTTTCATTTTTGATTTTCATTTTTGTCATGTCCAAGGATGCTAAATAATCTTCAAGTACCTACTGGCTATGTGTTCTTACCTTGAGAAGTGTTTATTCATTTCCATTGCCCTTTATTTATTGGGGGTATTTTATCAAAGGAGTTTAATTTTCTTAACTTATATATTCAAGATCTTAGTCCTGTTTCCCAGTAGTTGACCCCAAATTTTCTCCATTCTGTCCGTTTTTCTCTTCACTCTGATGGTTGTTTACTTTTGTTGTGCAGAAGGTTTTTCTTTTTTTAAGTTCAAAATAATCTCATTTGTTGATTCTTGGTGTTATTTCCTGTGTGAATGGGGATCTATTCATAAAGTCTTTGCATATCGCTTCTAGAGTTTTTCCTATATCATTTTTCAACAGATTGTTTCTCTTTTTATATCTAGATCTTTGATATATTTTGATTTTATTTTAGCACAGGGTGAAAGACATGAGTCTAGATCCATTCTTGTGTTTGTGACTAACCAGTTTTCCACATGCCATTTCACAATGAGGGAACCTTTTCTCCAGCATAGATTTTTGGCACATTTGGCAAAGATCAGCTGGTGAATGTGACTGGAATTTTTTCTGTGTCCTTGATTCTGTTCCATTAACTCACATGTCTGTCTTCGTGCCAATACCATGCTATTTATATATGTTTGCAACATAACTTAAATTTGTGAGGCCTCCTCTTTTGCTCATGTTGCACAGAATTGCTTTTCCTATTCTGGTTTTCTTTTGGTGCCATATAATTACATAGATTATTTTCCTATTTTTTAAATAATGCTTTTGAGATTGCATTAGATCTCTATGTCAGTTTTGTTACTAGGGCCTTTTTCTATCCACACTCTGTAAGTCAATCTTTTTAAAATGGGAAGAGAGTAGTAGAGTCGGGGATTTAGCTCAGTGGTTCTGGCATATGTCTGACAAGCACAAGGCTTTGAGTTCAATCCCCGTAACCATACACCATAGTGCCGGATGTGGTGGCTCACACCTGTAGTTCCAGAACTTGGGAGACGAGGCAGGAGGATTGCTATGAATTCGAGGCTTGCCTAGGCTACATAGTGAGTTCAGGGCCAGCCCAAACTACAAAGTGAGACCCTGTATCAAAAAAATTATAATAAAATAAATGATATGGCGGATATAGAATAAAAGTAACTTAAAGGCTTAAGTTTGTATTACAATCTTCAGTCAGGAGTTATAACAATTAATATAAAGATTATAAATATAGCGTGCAGCCACAGTAGTAATTATTATCAGTGCAAAGATAATAGAAATTAATATATATGAAAACTAAATTAATTAAATGAGCAAATATTTGTTAAATATGATGTAGAAAATTTTTATTTGCAACATTAGATGTAGCCACCTTCTAAAATAATTTATCTGTTCATGAATGCATTCCTTAATTTATATTATATTTCAGACAAAGCATCCAATATATGAATTATTACTATGCTGATTTCTGCTTAGATTCCTTAATACAAAAGAAAGGTAAAAATAAAGAACACATTTCCCTATAATATTTCTTTTAAAGTTTGTGGAAATGTGGGACTAAAATGTATCAACACTAAAAATTTAGAAGGTTGTTAATAGGATAAATGGTATATTATTTAAACACTGCTAAAAATGAAGTGACAATATAAATAGCATATAGAATTTCTTAGGGAATATCTTTGGTATCTCATACATAGTCAGACTTGCATATCTAGGCCAACATTCATTGTAGTTCCTCAAGTCTTTAAACTTACCTGATTCTCAGTTATACTCTAGAATGGCAGGTGAATCTCTTTAATTTATACACCTATTTTGAAAGGAGATATAGCATTACCTACAAGAATATAAATGTACTGGGCATGTAACCCCAGCACTCAGGAGGCAGAGGCAGGAGGATTGCTAAGTTCTAGGCTTGCCTTGGCTACATAGTGAGTTCAGGGCCAGCCTCAATTACAAAGCAAGACCTTGTCTCAAAAAAAAGAATATAAATCTGAATTTAATTTCAACCAATAATAATTTTTGGAGGCTAGGCAAATTTTAAATTCTCTGAATCCAAATTTTATCTTCTGAAGTATTTATTTGATAAACCACTTCAAAGATTAAATCAGAAAAATAAAATTTTGACAAATTATCGACACAATACAATTGCTCAACAAGTTTGACAGAATTAGTCTTACGTTACTTACCCCATAACCAGAAACTGTCAGAAATTTGGGGTAAATTCCTTGGCCACAAAAATATTAAGTCAAGATTCCCACTATTTATTTTACCCTCTCTGTGGAATAGTCTCAAGTCAGAGAGACAGAGGAATGGACACTGAAGAGGTCTTGGGAGCCCAGAGTCAGAGTGCTGGGTTAGGCACTCACACTCAGCTCAGGCCCCTGTCTATGTTACATTCTGAAGAGTAAGATGTGACTTCTAAGAAGAACGTGCCCAACCGCATGGCAGGTTGCACAGGATGTAGCAAATGTACAGATCTCCTGGGTGTGGAGCAGGCTGGTGGAAGCATAAAGGGAAATTATGGAGAAACAAAGCGGTGTAGAAATATGTAGAAATACCCTCTAAAAGGAGGTCAAAGTCAGGAGAGAACTCCAGCTGATAGTTGAGCAGGCTGATAGAGCATGTTATGGAAGGTAAATGGTCTGATTTGTACTTTAGAAAGGTCCTCAGAAATTAGGGAGAGCAGAGAGGATACTGGGACATTTATGTTAGCTATGGAGTCTCAGGACCTCGCGCTAGGATTCTGACCCTGGGTACTGACCTGGATTCCAACAATGCTTGAAAAATTGCTTCCCTGCTAAAAATCAGTAAATGAATGTGAGTGTCACCAAGATTGTCATCTGAAAACTCTGACAAAATCTCCCTTCCAAGTGAGTGACTGGGACTGGTTATTTGGCCTTTGATCTTGAGTACATAATGTTTGCAAATCAGAAGTTGAGAAGAAAGGAAATTAAATCCTTTCAGCTTCTTTCTTCATCTTTTAGTTACTACATGAAATAAATTTTGAGTTGGCATCATATATAATGTTTCCCAGTATTTTTGAGTTAATTTCCATGAGTAAGCAAATTAATTCCATCTCATTTCTTCATGTCAGCCATATTGCCATGGTTCACAGGTAATTGTAGGTTGTCATCTCCGATTTATAATACACTGGAGATACTGGATTTGTAAATGTTAACATGCTGACTATTTCACAGGAAGGTACAATTTTCCTTAATTATTATTATATTTTCAATACTGAGGAATTCTGACCTAATTTTCCCCCCTTTTTTTGTTTGAAATTTATCATGTCTATTCTATGTGTCAAATATCATTATGAGTGGTTAACTGATGAAGTCAAACCATTTGAACTCAGTTTCAGCATAATTGCATTTACTTTTAATCCTGAGTCATTCAGCATCTTCTGTTTACCCTCAGCTTTCTTTCAAGCCTTTCTACCATATGTTTGGCTCTAAACTAGTTGGCATTTCATTAAAACTCTCATTATCTTGAAGCCTTTTTGTATTATCTAGTGTTCCCCCTGCGTAAGCTTACTTCTTCTATTCTATCTTCACTTTGTTAATTATTATTCACTATTCTTATCTCTGTTTGGATATCTGTTCCAAAAGACTTCATGGAGTGGGGTGTGGTAGCTCAGGCCTATAATCCCAGCACTCAGGAGGCAGAGGCAGGAGGATTGCTGAGTTTGAGGTTTGTCTAGGCTACATATGAGCTCAGGGCCAGCCTGAACTACAAAGCAAGACCTATCTAAAAAAATAAAAGACTGCATGGACACACATGGCTGTGAGGACCTGACTATACCACACATGTAAAAGATCAAATTTGAACAAAATAGATGGCTATGACCATGTAATTTCAAATATATGTGGAAACATCAGTGTTAATACACACAAACATATACACACATGTGTGAATGCTTACATAATGTATGTGGAATATCTCTGGAAGAATAAGGAAGAAATGAAAGGAATTATCTCTGGAAAAAATCATGCTAAAGTCACAAAACTGGTGAAAGGAATCAGAAAATATTTTCCTTGGAATAGTTTAAATATTTACATGATGTTTACAGATCGAGGATCAATTACTTAGAAATTTTTAATATGTGATATTTTTTTAAAGTACTATGAAGGAATAATATAATGTGTCATTAGAGAAGGTATCAGGATAGCCCAACTCTGTTGGGAGAATTCTTTTTGATTTTAGTCTTCTCAGAAGAAATAACCTTTAATGGAAAGGGAAGGAATATTTCTGATAGAACTTTCATGTTAAGGAAAAACTAGGGTCAGAAAAACAATGACTTTAAAAGAAAGAAAAGTAGGAAGTATTCAGAGTCTTACAGTTTTCAGAGTAGAGGTCTTTCACTTCCTTTGTTAGGTTGATTCCTAGATATTTCATTTTTCTGGGTGTTACTGTGAAAGGGATTGACTCCCCAATTTCTCTTTCAGTGAGTCTGTTGTTTGTGTAGACAAAGGCTGTTGATTTTTGAGCATTAACCCTGTATCCAGCAACACTACCAAATTTGGTAATTAAGTCTAGCAGTCTTTTGGTTGAGTTTTTAGGATCCTCTAGATAGAGTATCATATCATCAGCAAATAATGACAGTTTAACTTCTTCCTTTCCTATCTTTATTCCTTTTATATCTTTGTCCTGCCTGATTGCTATGGGTAATGATTCCAGTGCTATATTGAACAGGAGTGGTGACAACGGGCATCCTTGTCTCGTTCCTGACCTTAGTGTAAAAGGTTTCAGTTTTTGCCCATTCAGTATGATGCTGGCTGTTGGTTTCTAATAAATAGCTTGTATTAAATTGAGATAAAGTCCATCAATTCCAATTCTCTGTAGGGTTTTGATCATAAATGGGTGAAATCAATAGATCACAGATAGAGAATTTCCAGATCTTCTCTTTGGTATGAACACCTATAGATGCAAATGAGCTCTAGAAAGTAGGATAGCTTTTATAGAGTGGGAAATTTCTATAGGAAATTTGGTGTGGGAATGTGATGAGGGGAAGGAATAAATATAATACAGAAAGAAAATAAAAGAGCATGAATAAAGGGGGTGAGGAGGTGGGGGTGGGTAGGGATATGGATAAAAATGAGAATTAACTTTTGTCATATACTGGTACAAATTCCCCAATGTTATACATGATTTTTGAGATGTATATAAATTGTACCAATAAAGAATTCAATTAAAAAATAGAAAAGTAGGAAGTAGAGGTGTGTAAGGAGAGAGGAAGAATTGTGGCGTTGAAATGCTGAAGAAGAAGAGAAGTAAGACTTGAGAACATGAGACACGCTGTCATGTAGGAACTTGTAAATCATACTGCAAAATTTACATTTTCTCTTAAGTGAAAGGGAAACGTATAAATATGTTAAGCAGAGAAAAGGTAAGACTTACTTTTCAGTTTTGGAAAATTATCCTGGCTAGGGAACAAATTGGAGAGAAGACTATATATTAGTTAAGAAGAGTTTTAAGTCAATTGAAACAGTTGTTGTGTTAGTACAAATGAGGTCATTTTGACTGTGTTATTAGAGGCAAAACCAATGGCATGGGTAGGAATAAAATAGCTGCTCTTGAGCATTTAAATTAAAATATAAGCATGAGTTGTATTAAATGGTAATGCTCTATATTGGATATGTGGGAAAAATCATTAAAGAACACTTTAAAACTTAGAGATATTGATAGTTAGCTCTGTAACATGGTTCCAAATAATTCAAGAAAAAAATGTTTTCATATATATAATTTTATATTAGTAGGATTATGTAACAGATTCCTCAAGAATAATTTCATTGTTTTTCTAGATGGAAATTTTCTGTTAATCTACATGTGTTTTTATGTGTGAATGGTTAGGAAGCTTGAGTTATTGTTAACAAAGTCTACATTGATGCACAGAGAAATTTTCCATATGGTTATCATGTAATTGCTTATTAGTCCATTATCATACATAAAAACAATCACTGTATGTTTTCCTCCTATCTATAGAACATTTAGAAAATAAATGCAAATTATCTTTCACTGAGGAAAAGTCAATGAGTCTATAATTAGTTTAGCAGAAATCTCTGCATACCAACAGTATGATTTCATGTGTATAAATGTGAAGTTAGATGACATGGTGGTATTTTAAGTAGAGTCTAGTGTTAGGGTTTGGATCTGAACTGTCCCTCAAAAGCCAAGGGCTAAATATTTTGTTTGCCAGCTGGAGCATTACCAGACACTTGGGAGAGAGGACCTACTTGAAGGAACCAGGTCCCCGAAGACCACACCTGGCTCCTTCCTCTCTTTCTCCTCTGCCTTCTGTCCATCACAACATAAGCCGCTTTGGTCCACGGCCTGCTCCACACCATGACTCTGTGTCTGTACAAGCCCAAAAGAATGGACTCAAATAAACATGAATTCAAACTTCTGAAACTGCACAGCAGTTATCTTTTCAAGTGGATTTTTTTCCTTCAGTTATTTTGCAACATTAGTATACGGTGCAAGGCCCAAGGTTAGAAAATAATATACTGCCTGAAAAAGATTAGAGGGAATAATCCTTAAGGCAAAATAGGCTGAAACAAGTCTCTTTTCCTACCATGTAGAATGGAGACTATAGAAGTACACAAAAGATTGATTGATGACTATAAAAGCTTTTACAGCTTAGAGGGAACAAAGCTTGAACAAAATGTTCTGGCCACAACTGGATAAGTCTGTTTCCAAGTAATCTAAAGATTTATCTAGACAAAACTAAAAAAAATCTTTATAGGAATATGAAAATATCTGCATTCTAAAAGATAAAATTTACATTTTGTACCATCTGGTAACAACCATATATATATAAAACCAGGAAAATACATCCCATAGGAGGAGAAATATCAAAATACAGAACTCTACCCAAGAATTAGAAAATAAGGATATTTGCCAGGCGTGGTGGCTCACGCCTGTAATCCCAGCACTCGGGAGGCAGAGGCAGGAGGATTGCTGACTTCGAGGCTTGCCTGGGCTACACAGTGAGCTCAGAGCCAGCCTGAACTACAAAGTGAGACCTTGTCTCAAAAAAAAAAAAAAAGGACATTTCTTTGTTTATTGAAACAGCATTCTGCATGACCATAAGAGTAAATGATATTGAACATACTTAGTACATATATGTAAGACATGAGAATAAGAATATACACAAAATTTCTAGGAATGAAATGGACAGTGTTTTAGATGAAAAAATACAACTTGAATGAGGTTAAAAGCAGATTAGATAGTATAAGTAAATGATCAACAGTCCTGAAGACCAAAAAATAGAATTTAAAGGTGGAGTCAAAAATAAATAAATAATCATAGCTTCAGCACTCGGGAGGCAGAGACAGGAGGATTGCTGAGTTTGCGGCGGCTTGCCTGGGCACCATAGTGAGCTCAGGGCCAGCCTGAACTACAAAGCCAGACCCTGTCTCCAAAAAGCAAAAACAAAACAAAAAAAAAAGAAATCTGGGAGTGGAAAGAGTCCAACCCTGGAATTATTCAACAAAACCCCTCAGAAGAGGATCGATGCTCTAAGATGGAAACATGGATCTAAGAGCAGGGGAAATGGTGATTCCAGCGATATTTTGAAGTCATAAAACATAATTAAAAGACAAGAACATTTTTTTTAAGAGTAGTGAAACTACTCTTTGTTGCCATTATGGTGAATATGTGACATTACATATTCATCAAAATTCATAAAAGTCTGACAGAAAATGAACTTTAATGTTAAATACAGTCTTATTAGAATAATGAAAAGTACAGCAGTGTTGGCTTCTCAAATGAAATACTGGTACTAAAATCATAAAATATGTTAATGATAGGGTGGCTTGTGAGGAAATCAGTAGGATAGAAGTTGTGTATTTCTTTAAATCTCAGACTGATTTGAAAAGACTTCTAAAAGTAAATTTTACCTTATTTTAAAAAGTAGATTATGATTTTTTAAAAAAACCTTAAAATCATACATAACAGCTACATTATGTGATGGACAAAAAATGGAAGCATTTTTGTCCAACAACAGGTACAGAGACTACAGAGTGAAATAATATTATGAGAGAAAGGCATGAACTTTTAAGTCACATAATAAGTTCATAGCCTCCTGTGGAGGGATCATTCAAAAGTCTGTACAGAGAATTTATCAAAGGACTGGAGGAAACTTTTTGAGGATGAAGTTTGTATTCATTATCTTTATTTCAGTGATTACTTCACTGGTTAATAATGTGCCAATACTCACTTGATTTTCACTTCGAAATTAAAATTACACTCAGAAATATAAAAGTAGCACATTATTAACAACTGAAAATTGTCACAGCCATCACATTTTGGCCTGATTTTCAGAAATTAATCTGTAACAGCACTTTATTAGAAATAAAGAAAATCAAATGATCTTTCAGGTAAAGCAACTGATAAAATTTAACACCTACTCATAATAGAAATAAGTAACTCACAGACACCTAAGAATAGTAATGAGTTTTACTGAGCAGAAAAAAAAAATACTACAGTGGCTGAAAAGCTAAAGTATTTCTTTATTTTTAAATTTAATTTTAATTGATAATGAAAACAAAAATGTTGGGCATATTAATGGGCATCATGCTATCTTGATACATGAATCATTGTCAAATATATAAATCAGGGGGCGGAGGGTTAGCTCAGTGGTTCCGGCGCCTGCCGCACAAGCGCAAGGTCCTGAGTTCGATCCCCGGTAACCACATATAATGCTGGGCGTGGAGATACGCCCACCAACAATCAACACCGCATACCGCAATGCTGGATGTGGTGGCTCACGCCTGTCATCCCAGCACTCGGGAGGCAGAGGCAGGAGGATTGCTGAGTTCGCAGCGGCTTGCCTGGGCACCATAGTGAGCTCAGGGCCAGCCTGAACTACAAAGCGAGACCCTGTCTCAAAAAGCAAAAAAAAAAAAAAAAAAAAAAAAAAAAAAAAAAAAAAAAAAAAAAAAAAAAAAAATATATATATATATATATATATATATATATCAGGTTAATATATCTATCTCCACCAATATTTCTCATTTCATTGTAAAATTCTTTTTTTTTAATTACTGGGATTGAACTCAGAACCATGCATTTGCCAGACATGACACTACCCTCAACACTCAAAATTCTTTTCTTTTAGCTTTCACAATGTACAGTATGCTATTTTTTACCTCTTTTCATGGTATTGTCCAGTAGTACAGTAGAACTTCTTGCTCCTGATTTTCACTCACCGCCCACTGATGTTTCCCCACCTCCCCCCTTCCCCTTGCACTCCCTGTCTGCTAACAGCTGTCCTCTCAACTTTTAGGAGATAAATTTTAAAATTTTATTTATCTTTGTTTTATTTGAGGTATATTAGTACATTTTAGGAATACATTATGATCTCGCTCATTATCGAGAACTTGTACATATACGTAATGTTTCTTAATTCCTATTTTTCCTATTCCTTTGCTGTCTTTTTACTCCCTCCACCCCATACACATAAGCTTTGTTTCTATTTTCCATTTTTTTACCATCACCTTTCATTCTCTTTTTTGCTTTCCCCTGTATACACCACCCCCCTCCAGTTACCTTTCCTTTTCAAACTTTTTTTGTTTTTTTCCAATTTCAAAATACCTGTCGTACCTTCGGGACCTCATTTACACGTTTAGTTTCTCATACTAGAGAAATAATGTAGTATTTACCACATCTGTGTCCTATTTATTTCAAGTTTGTTTGTCTTTATGGCTGTGCGGATTCGACATGAAGGAGATTGTGGAGTGCTTGTCTTTCTTTGCCGATCTCCAGTTAACATAGTGATGCCAGTTCCACGGTTCTTAATTTCAGAAGACAAAAAGCCTCCCTCAGTGACCAAGGAGGACTGTGGTGAGACTCACTCCCGTGTTTACTCTCATGCTGGAGGGCCTCGCCATGCAGTCATGCGAGGAAACGAACTGCAGATGTGAGAAGTTTAGATATCTTTATTTGGAAGAAGCTGTGTGCCCAGAAAGTCTTAAGTAATCTCCAAAAAGGTCCAGGAGACATGGACATAGGGCAATAAAATACAAAATTAATCAATAAAATTCTAGTATATGCTAATGAATAATTGGAGAAGAGAATGTTAAGAAATGGCAGTATGATAATTCAAATTACTCATACTTGTATTATAGAAGATAGTTTTCATGATTTTTTAAACCAGATATGATTGGTTGTGTCTTTTTGGATTATTTCAATTTTCCATACATGCGAGGAAAATTCATTGTTGTCTCTGAATGTATTTTGAGCAATTTGAATTGAGCAAAATTTACCTAATTCTTTAATTTAAAAAGTGACTTAAAGAGCACAAATGTGAAAATAATTGTAACTATTTAAATTGCCTTCCAGAGTCTCTGTCAGTGTTAGAAATGTGAGCTATTTATTCTTTGCATTTAATCCCTACTATAAGATAAGTACCTATCCATAGTTATTGATGTTTATGCAATTAACATGGGGTTCCCTATCTAGTAAAACACAGGTGTGACAATTTTGGATTCTGTGAACTGAGAAAAGCCTAGGCTTTCAAATAATGTAAATAAAACACTGAATATGTATTACTTTACTAATTTACTCAGTGCTTTTGTAGACCACATGGAAAGATAATTTACAGAGAAAAAAAAGTTGCCCCAAGATTTTGGAGTTTTCACATCAGGGACTGTTTCTCTTATTTTCAGTGCGGATATTTAGAAATTAGAGTAAAAAAAATACCTTGCTGCCTGCTTTAGTATTTTCCTCTCAACTTTGCTGAAAAATCTTGTTGCTTGTTTTCTTTTATCTCTACTTTCCTTAAATAATTTTATCATTAAGATTTGTACTTCCTATTAAGAAAATAAAAGAAGACAGGAAAATGGGCTCAGGAGGACCTCTCAGTCAGTACTGAGCAGGCCCGGAGTTTATTCTTCAGTGCTCTTTTATAGTATTTCTAGCTACAGTGCTTACGTGCAAGGCTTTCAATGGACAATGTAGTTAGTGGTTAACATATAAGTTTAGCATGATTAGAATCTAAATCTACAGGAACTCAAAATACAAAGATAACTTTGTCTGGCAGAGTACTTAAAAACTTCTGGAATTTACTCTCTGCTCCTAAAACTTCTCCCCAGGTGATCTGCAAGTTTCTTATCTTATGCTAAAGACTGGCCCAGGTTCTCAAGGCACAAGTCTTTGTCTCTTAGAATACTTCCTTATTTCCTATTCTTGAGAAGTTACTTCTCTTTGTCATTTTATTTAATCATTAATCATTGCTGCAGTCAGTAAGTCAAGCAGAGATTGTATTAGAAGAAGAACAGCAAACTCCTAGTAGAAGGGTCAAGGGAAGGCGACTCTGAGCCAGAGGTTAAGACTTCTTTGATCAGGCATCCCAATGCAGCAATGCAGAGGTCGCAGATCATCTTGGGAGCTGGGCAGCACTGTTTGGTATAGTGCAGATCTCTCAGCTGCTAGTTGGTGCAGCACCCAGTGCAGATCTCCAGGCCTGAAAAGATTTGTACTTCCTCTCAGATATAATAATCAAGGTTCTTATTTTTTCTGTTTTAAAAGTGGTACTTTAAGAAAGGTTAGAGGAAAACATTTCTCTTCCTTACATTATAAATAGTTTTACAATAAAATAGTGTTATTTTAATATAGGTACCAGCTTTACTAACATTACTGACCATAAAAATCCAAGAATTTCTTCACCCATTCTTTTTATACATAAAGGTATGTATCTTACATATTGTGAGTCTTACTATTTGATTTTTTTTTATTGGTACATTTTAGGTGCACATGGTGATCACTTTCATCATTGAGAATTTGTACTTGTACATGCTACATTTTGCTTATTATTTCTTCTCACTCTTCTACCCTCCCTTGAGCCCTTCCAGCCCTCTGTATTTATTTTTAATTGATTATATTGGTCCATTTTGTATATACATTATGCTCACGTTCACCACTGAGGCTTTGTACCAGTACATAACACATCTCGATCACCCCTCCCTATTTACATAAGCTTTATTTTATTTTTCCTTCTTTTTTTCATTTTTCTTTCCTTTCTTTCCTTCATCCTCCTCCCCTCTGTAATTCCCCTGTGAAATTTTCCATTTCACAATATTTGTGGTGCATTTTGGCTCATTAACACACAGTTTTTCACACCAGAGAAACAATCTGGCATTTACACATGTGTGTCCTATTCATTTCCCTTAAGAGTATGGCTTCAGGGCCGGAGGGTTAGCTCAGTAGTTCCAGCGCCTGCCTCGCAAGCGCAAGGTCCTGAGTTCGATCCCCGGTAACCACATATAATGCTGGGCGTGGAGACACGCCTACCAACAATCAACACCGCATACTACAATGCCGGATGTGGTGGCTCACGCCTGTAATCCCAGCACTCGGGAGGCTGAGACAGGAGGATTGCTGAGTTCGCGGCGGCTTGCCTGGGCACCATAGTGAGCTCAGGGCCAGCCTGAACTACAAAGCAAGACCCTGTCTCAAAAGCAAAAAAAAAAAAAAAAAAAAAAAAAAAAAGAGTATGGCTTCAATATGCATCCATTTAGTTACACTGTCTCCATTTTATCTTTATGGCTGAGTAGTGCTTCATTTCATAAAAGAACCACTTCTTTATGGATTCACCCGTCAATGGACATTGGGACTGTTTCCATGATTTAGCTATTACAAACTGTTATGGGTTGGGTCTGGTCCCCCCAAATCCTCATTTGATCAGATGTAGCTGAATTTGGATGTGTGGTGCTGTAATGAAAGTCCTGTGATTACTAAACTATTACATGTGAGTACGAGGCTTAGCGCTCCCTGAATCCCAGCAGTCTGGATGGGGTAACAAAAGCAAAAAAAGGCAAAGAAGTCTCTATCCTTTGTTGCTATTGCTGCTTGGTGTGCGCCATGTTGTTTCTCTCTGTGGTACTTATTTAACATCCTTGTCTTGGAGCGAGCAAATTATGAATGGAACCATTTATGAACTGTAAGCCAAATCAACCCCTTCCCCTCTAATTTTGGGTATTGGGTATTTTGTCTCAGCAATAAAAGAAAGGTAACACATAAACTGTGCTCCTGTAAATATAGCTGTACATATATCACTGTGCTATGGTGCTTTTAATTCTTTGAGGAGTATACTCAGAAGGGAAATGTCCGGATTAAATGTTACCTCTAATCCTAGTTTTTTAGGAATCTCCACAGTGGTTGCACCAGTCTACATTCCTACCAACTGTGGAGAAAGGTTCCTTGTTCCCCACAGCTCGGCCACATTTATTCTTGGTTGATTTTGTGATGACAGCCATTCTCTGAGGAGTGAGATAGAATCTCAGTGTTGTTTTCTTCTGCGTCTCTGGAATGACCAGTGGTGTTAGACATTCATTCATATGTTTCTTTACTGCTTCTCCTTCTTCATCTGATAAATGTCTACTCATTTCAGATGCCTATTTTTGGATTAGGTCTTTACATCAAGAGGTTGATTTTTTTTAATGTTCTTTATAATTTCTGGATATTGGTCCTTGGTCTGAGGAATAGCTGATAAAAAATTTTTCCACATTGTATCTTCACTCTACGTTGTCTCTTCACTCTGTTGGTGGTTTCTTTTTCTGTGGAGAACCTTTTTCATAAGATGAGATTTCAGTTGCTGATTCTTTGTGGTAGTTCTGTGCTACTGAGGATCGTAAAGTCTTTCCCCATGCCAGTGTTTTCAGGAGTTCTACCTGACCTGTCTTCCAGTAGGTGTACTGTTTCAGTTTTAATAACATCTTTTTTTTTTTTGAGACGGGGGTCTCACTTTGTAGTTCAGGCTGGCCCTGAGCTCACTATGGAGCCCAGGCAAGCCTCGAACTCAGCAATCCTCCTGTCTCTGCCTCCCGAGTGCTGGGATGACAGGCGTGAGCCACCACGCCCAGCACTGTGGTACGCGGTATTGATTGCTGGTGGGCGTGAGTCTCCATGCCCAGCATTATATGTGGTTACCGGGGATCAAACTCAGGACCTTGCGTTTGGGAGGCAGGCACAGGAACCACTGAGCTAACCCTCCAGCCCTTGTTTCAGTTTTAATATTTAGATCTTTCAGCCATTTTGATTTTAGTTTAGTGTATGCTGAAAGATGTGGATACCATTTTGATATTTATTGGCCATGAGCCAGTTAGTGTATGTGTGTACAAGTGTTAGAGTTTGTGTCAATTTTAGTCCTGTTATTAAAAACTCTATTTGAGACACTAACTTGTTATTGAATTACATTCTTTAAGATACGGTAAAAGGGGAAACATAGAAGTATAAAAATAACCCTTGCTATTTGCTGTTAGTCAAGGGTTACTAGAACATAGTAGCTTCTATCAACCAACCACCTAACTACTATTGAGAATATTTGAAGCAGCAATTTGTTCTCAAGAACTCTCTGAAGTATCTACACCTTAGTCATTTAAGAAATTTTTGTCTGCTCTTGTATCATTTTGAAAGTTCAAATAAATTTTCAGCAACTTTTGTAGATTATATATGAATACAGTATTATTTTAAATTTGTTTATTCATGATCTGATTTAAACATAGCACAAATTATGCCATGCAAATTAAAGTGTGGATGGTGAACAATAGTTAGAAAACTGTTAATTGTCCCAAATTATGTAAACATAGAAATTGTGATTAATCTTTTAGTAGCTTTCGTAGTTACATGATATTGCTATCAAACCCAGGAACGTCATTAATTGATTTGTCATTTACAAAGTATAGATGAGTGCGCGTGATGATTCGTATGTAGAATGAATTGGAAGATCATGCACTGGAACGTGTGATAATCTAGAAATATGTAAAAAATCATTCTTGACCACAGAAGGTTTGAGAAGCACCGATGCAGCTTATTAAGCGTCCTGGGGAGAAAGATACCATGAAAAATGTGTAGTTATCTCCATGGAAACTGAAGCTCTCATATTAACATATGACAAGCAGAATAAAGCAACTAGTGATTTTAAGCATATACTGCAAATGAAAATTACAAACCCTTAAATTGCTACAGTTGATCTTTTATTAAGCTGCTTCATACATGGACAACTGTAAGCTATGTGTTTCAGAGTGAAAAGACCATCTGACACTCTTCCATTGCAGATATGAATTTGTAGATGTGGCTGTTGTCTTTCAACTTCTTTTGTACATTCACTTATTAACAGTGTCTTTGGACTCCATTTCAGATTTATTCCCATTTGTAGTTTCTCTATAGATGTCGCTAGTTTAGCAATAATGTTTTGGGTCATGTCTTTTTGTCACTACTCTGAAAAGTGAGTAACCATTGTATGTTTTGCCTTTAACTTTTTATCCTGATAATGAGACACAAGCTGTGCATGTAAACAAACTAAAATGTGAATGCCCTTCTGTGTCACTAGACACTGTGGTATGAGGCTACATGTGAACGAGCAGTGGTGACAATTTCAACTATCAGCTTTATAATTTCCTCATCTAGTTATGTTTTTGCTCACAGTGGGAGGATCGGTCTGTTGAGACCTTCATTTCAGATCCCACAATACTGTACCACTGTACCACTGGCTTATACTAGGGCAACTGAAGGCAATGGAAGGGTGAGGTATACAGGGACAAAATCAATAATGCTGAGTTACTCCTTGTCAGATGGTAAAGTTTTATCATTTTGTTAATAGGATAGTTAATTTTCTTGCCTCAAAATCAATTACATGCCACCGAAGTGTGTATTTCTTGTTTTCCTTAGAAACCAAATTAGTCCAGTGGTAATCATTTCCCTGCCTAGGGAATGGGGCTGGACCAGCACTTTTATTCTGTTTGTCTATTTATTTTTTAAATCAGTGCAAAGGACTTAATGATGCCCTAATTAAAAGAGCTATTTTTTGTTTCGCCTTGTTTTTCTTGTTTCATCTCCTCTTATTGTCAAATGTATACTAATAGATAAAATTTGTCTTATACTGTTTATAATAAGAAAATATCCCATGCATGATAATTTGTTAATGTCCCAGCTGTGCATGCCAGAATAATTTGTCTATAGTTTGGATCCAGACTGTCCCCAAAGGCTAATTTATTTTTAAAGGTGGAGATTATGGGAGGTAAGAGTGCTGTAGCTAGGTGAGGTGGGTTACTGGGGACATGACCAGGAAGGATATATATCCCTCTGCCTGACTCATTACTTCAGTCCCTGTTTCTTGGCTTCTATGACAAGAATTATTTTGGTCCACCAGGTCCTTTTACAATGATCTTCCTTTCCTGGAACCACCTAACTGTGGACTGAATTCTCTAAAAACCATGAACCACCTAAACTTCTCTGCTTTTAAATTATTGTGGGTGTTGTATATTTGTTTTCGGAGTGAGGAACTGCTTAAGACTGATTCTGGAGAAGTGGGTTTATTACTGAGATGATCCCTGACTGTGTAGTCCAGAAGCTACTGGAATGACCTTGAGGGAGAAGTTTGGAAATGTCTGGGGACTCTGTCTGGAGAAACCCTAAAATTCTGTAAGCCAAGTTTGATGAGAGATTCTGGTTAAAGATCAGAAACCCGGAATGTGGATTTGAAATGCAAATGGTAAAGTCAAGACTCAGGAGGTTCCGATTGAGAACAAGGGCTTCACTGACATTTGGATTCCAGGTCATGTGTGGAATGCTCCAGCAGGAAATCTGTGTGTATTTTGCCACAGTCACATTAGGGGTAGCTGACTAACCTAACAGAAGAAATTTCAAGACAACCTAGTGCGTGAGGTGTGGCATTTATACCCAGGGCGGCTTTTAGCCAGACTTGCATTGAGACCCAGGTGCAAAAAGCCAAACATTTTTAGTTGTGCTGAAAGGAAGCACTTGCAAAGTAGAAGCCAAGGAGAGCTGGAGATTTCAGGAAGATGGAATACCAGCCAAGGAAAGTCAAAGGCAGCAAGTGGAGCTTTACCACTTTTCTTTTTTGCTACAAGGGAGGAATTGGCAGTGGTAAGGGGTGTGGCCATTCACATTGCGTAACATTTTGCCCTGAGTGCTGGACGCATATCTATAGGACGTAATATTTTCCCTGCAGGGTTTAAGTCTTGCTTTGCTTTCATTCCTTTCTAGCCCCCTATTTTTCAATTATGGAATAGAAATTTTTACCCTATACCATTTTATGATGGCAGTGTTTAACTTTTTTTTTTTTTTTGCTTTTTGGAGACAGGGTCTCGCTTTGTGGTTCAGGCTGGCCCTGAGCTCACTATGGTGCCCAGGCAAGCCGCCGCGAACTCAGCAATCCTCCTGTCTCTGCCTCCCGAGTGCTGAGATTACAGGCGTGAGCCACCATGCCCAGCATTATATGTGGTAATCGGGGATCGAACTCAGGTCCTTACCCTTGCGAGGCAGGTGCTGGAACCACTGAGCTAACCCTCCGGCCCAACTTTTTTTTTTTTTTTAAACAAGGTTCTCATGGCTAGAAACTTAACCTTGAGTCTCAGGGGAGACTTTAAACTTTACTTTTCAGCAATACTGAAACTGTTGAAATTTTGGTGGCTTCTAGACGTGGACCAGTTGAATTCTGCATAAAACACAGAGATGCATGTTTGGAGGGCTACTGTAGGAATATTATGGGGTGTGGCCAGAACAGGTGTGTCCCTGGCGATGTTCCCTGGAAGGGTGTATCTTGCTCCCTACCTCCTCCCTTCTTTCTCTGCTTCCTGACCACATAATGTGAGCAGATTTACTCCTACAGATCCTTTCATAGTGCTCTTCCTTTCCTACAGCCCAGTGACTGTGAATTGAATCCTCTAAAAACTGTAAGCCATAATATTTTTTAAAATTGTTTTTGTTCCAGAGATGAGAAAGTGACTAAGATATTCATATTGTCCATTCCTGATGATTTATAAGTAGACAATCTGAGTTTAGTTTTCATAGGTTAAGCAGTGGGAATGATATTTTTGGCTTTATTCTGTAAGGTCTCTAAGAGAAATTTGGAGAGTGAAGGGGCATGTAGGAGTGTTGTTTATCTTTGGAAAATTTCTTAAATAGAAACTTCATTAAAATAGTTCATGAAAAGGAGTAAGCTAATGTGACTCTTTCAAAGGAAATCGTACAAATAAATTTGATGAACTAACATGAAGCCAAGAATACAAGAAGTGTAAAGAAGGCAAACCCATCACGGTGCATATTCTATAGATTCAGTCACTTCAAGTGACAGACAGCCCACTCCTCTGAGGGTCTTTGAGTTAACTGTACTTAAAATTTTCCTGAATATCACCTATGTGGTCTGGAAAACTGACTCAAAGATTTATGCTATTTTAGTGGAGAATGTTTAAATCAATAAAATAATTATCATGATGAAGTTATTAGTCTTGCTATTTGCTGAGAGAATCTATATCTATCTCATACTAGTATTTAGAGTAGGACATTAATGCATGTCCTCCATGGATTAAGGGTCTAGAAAGCAGGTAAATAATTAGATATTATTAGATAATAAAGTAATGGAGTCTTTTGAGATTACACGATTTGTTACAACAGGAAACTGGTAAGGTCTCTGTGGATTAAAGCACTTAGGATTTACTTCCTTCTTAAGTAAGTCTAACTGGCATGGTGGTCTGAAAAGGGAGGGATTCATATGCCACAGTACTTTCAGGGACTCAGTTTCTTTCATCTTTAACATGTTGTTTTCAAGATCATCCTGGGAAGTGTCTGAATCATACAAAGGTGGGCAATTAGTGTAAAAGGTGTTCCCTAAAGGCTGGGCCAGAACTGTGGTATACGATAGTTCTCTTATCCTGACCAAAAATTGTAGGGAGGGCCAGGGATTTAGCTCAAGGAGTGCCATGTTTGCCTGGCAAGCTCAAGGTCCTGAGTTTACCCCCTCAAAAGAAAAGAATTGTAAAGAAATGAAGAATCACCAAATAGAAGGTTTATCGATCACATTTAGTGAGTATCAAGGAAGGTATATTTCAAGAAAAACAACTTTATTATAGATAGTATGCCCTTAAGAAAGAAGAATGGACAATAAGATCCAAGGCCCAATGCTGCAAGGCAGGTGGGGGAGATTTTTTGTTTATTTTTAATAAAAAAAATATGATATTCTTAAACCAGACATGTTGAAATTCAGCAGTATAGTTTCCAATTGAGCATGGGTTATGTCTGACAGCTCTGCAGGGAACAGAGTTCCTTACAGTTCTAGTGCCATGAGAATTGCACAAACTGTTTGACTTAGATTGAATATAATTATTTTATCATGCAGTGGATAATAATATTACTGAGTTTTCTAAACTCTGTATTGAGAAGCTTCTGGCTGCTAAATGTATGCTACTGAAACAGCCAGTTTGTTTTGTTTTAATTCTGTACAAATTTTCATTTTGTTCTGTTTTTATCATTTAAAAAAGTTTTATATCTTCTTCCCCATTCTCCTCTAAGTGGTCTGATTTTGAAAACACTTACAAGAAACATATTTCTAAGAAACTTATAATAACCTTTAAACAGTCAAATGCATGACTCACAAAAAGGTATGCTTGCAATTCAGTGTGGAAATTTCTTAGGGGGATAAATTTTGTCGAGCTCAAGTTCTGGCGATGTGTGCAAAGCAAATTTTCACTGTACTGTTTCCTGTATGGGAAGAAATAATTTTGTAATTGATGTTTTATCACCACAAATTTTGTTTTTTTGGTTTTTGTTTTTTGTTTTGAGACAGGGTCTTGCTTTGTAGTTCAGGCTGGCCCTGAGCTCACTATGTAGCCCATGCAAGCCTCAAACTCAGCAATCCTCCTACCTTTGCCTCCCGAGTGCTGGGATTACAGGCATGAGCCACCATGCCCGGCTATCACTAATGTATTCATTAGGTTCCTAAAGGTAATAGTTTCTCATTATATTATATAACTAGATATTAAATGCCTGTCAACAATAAATATTAATAAGCCATAGATTACCTGAGGATGCTAATCCATTTAAGAGATTTGAACAAGAAAAAAGTGTAATAAAGAACTAAAGAGAATCCTTTGCCACATCAAAACTAAGCAACTTCCTGTTAATTTGATTTAATTTGCTCCTTCAGCTATCAGGAGAGGGCGTTCATTGCTTCACAGGGAGCAGGGCTGACACTGCCTCCACAAACATTAGATCCCATTTGTGAAAAAGAAGCAGATTCACATTATTTTAGTATTCTAATACAACCATACTTTTCTTTTCCTTTTTGTGGTGTGTGATATTGAACTTAAGCTCTCATGCATACCAGGTAAGCACTCTACCAGTGAACCACACGCTCTAAACTCTTTCATCTCACACTTCACAAAGATGTTCTCAGTGAAAACAGGAGTTGTGGGCGATTTAAGGAATCATGGTTGAAACTCTGGGATGAGTCATGTAGATATTAGGGCCTGAGAGTAGCTGACAGAAAGTTGAATCTATAAATATGTAGTGTTATCTCTATGTCCGTAGTGTTCCTAGGAAAGTTAAAATCACATGAAATAAGTGCTGGTAGTGTCACCCCCTACTTTCTGTTTCCCTTGTATTTTTCTTTTTTCTAAGTAGCTGCAAAGGAAAACAGGGATTTTAAAATAAGTAGGATAAAGACTAGGATGTCAAATCCGGAAGGATTCTTTCAGATAATAGTGAAATATAGCAGTTTAAACTTCTGAGCAACCATTTGTGTTGATAAAGAGCACCCCTTTTGGTCTGAGAATCATATCCTCATCATTTTCCACCAGTATACTGAGGAAATACTGGCTTTTCTATCTCTATAGATAAACAGAAAAAAGTCATTAGACTTTGATTCTTCTGGGTATGGATGTTGGTGGATGGATGCGCTGATTATTCAAGGTATATTCTGAAAGAAACTATCTTTTGTCTTCAGAGGAAACAATTAGAAGCAGGCACTATCTTTTCCCCTAACACTGGGAAAACAATAAGAAAGTAGTTGGAGAGCCTAGAAGGTAAAGTGATGGCAGAGAGGTAGAAAAGGCTCCACATAATTCTGTAAGACTGGAGGCAGCTATGTCTGAAACTACCCAGGGCCTTGGATTCTTCTGATCAAAAAGAATATTCTTCCTTTTTGTAACTTATGCATAAAAATTTGATTTATTATTTTGCTTAATTAGTAAACCCAGACTTTGGACTAATAAGGCTGTAACTAGCCTCATTCTCACAACACCCTTTTACAGATCTGGAGCTGAGTGCTAATGAGTGCACATGGTTTTGTCCAAGATCATCCCTTTATACTTGGAGCTGAAAGTATAGCCAAATTTGGCTCCTTTCTGTGATGTGTTTCTGTCTCTATTCTGTGGTTTACATAATACTGAACTGGTGTTAATTATACTCATTTACTAATTATCTACACCGATTATATTTACAGACCCTCTTAAAACTCTGGCCTGCCTGATTTACTCAGCACTACATTCAGATTCAAATTGTTATATTTAGGCATAAATATGCAAAATAGTAGTATAACTGAAACATGAATTATTCCAGAGATCCTTGGTGATTCCTGTCTTAAATTTGATGTTGTCTTAAAATTGAGCTATTTAAATAGCTATTGTAGTTCTAAATTTTTTTTATCAAAACATAGTTATATTTTTCTTGTGACTCAAGTAAAAACCTATGATTTTTATTTTTAAGGTAATTGTTCTTTTCTATTGTCCATGAGCACTATAAATTATAGTTTACGAGACATTTCCATCAGTTTTCTATGGCAAATATAAGGAACAATTGTGATCAGAACATAATAGCATCAATATGTTTATGCAGATGTTAAGTAAATTCATCAACATTCACTCTTTATATCTACAATCTACTTTTCTATCATCAGACCAAAGAATTTTAAACTACAGTAATATTACTAGTATCTTTATATGTCTATATGCTATAAGAAAAATGAATTATGTTGTCATTTAATTTGATAGTTATTATGTTTGAGTTGTTGCTTATTATGGAGTGCAAAGGATGTTGCAAATGTAGAACACAATCTCAGTGTTTTTGCTTTATAATTTTCCATAGAAAATATTTGTGGCTACTAGTAAAAGGAGTAACCATATGTGACTTGTCTGGGTTTGTACAAACCTCTGATTCTAAGCATTTATCCCTAAAACTAGACAAATACTTTCAAGGAAAAAAAAAACCTAAAAGCAAATGAAGGTGTGTACAGCCCTATGTTCAATTTTTCTGTATATATGAAACCTATAGAAACAGTTTTTAATAGTTTAAATTATATTAATTGAAAAGAGTATTATAGAGAGTTCTTATATTAGTATGTATAGTATTAAATATTGCATAAGCTTAACATTCAAGTTAACTTCTAATATTTTACTATTATTATTGAATTGATGGACATATTAAGAGAACTTTTAACTTCTGAAAAATGTTGTTTTTCATTGATACATTCATAAAGTTAGAAGTTGAAAAATGGGAAAATGTCATTATTTTCCCTGAAGGAAAATGTTTTATAATCAAATGAGAAAGTATCTTTCATGTTGTCATATATGACTTGGGAATTTCTATGCAGTTTTATTGTGGCAATTATTTTATAGAATAACTACAAAGAAATATTTACTCAAAAACTTTTCCAGGTATTTTACACTTGTTCATGTACCAAAAAGTAAAAAAAAAAAAAAAAAAAATGACAGAACATACTCCTATGAAGATCTTTGTAAAAAGCATTTTTTTACTGAAACATTTTCCCCCACAGTGTTTTTAAACAAAAGAACCTCGAAGGAGAGAGATTTCCCACTAATCTTATAAAAACACAAAGGAAACAACTGCCTGTTATTCAGCACATTTTCCTTTGTTTTTTTTTTTTTCTGGACCCAAAATATACATATCCCATAATAATTTGAGAGACTTCAGAGATGTATTATATATTGACACCAGAATTTTCAAAATGATCAAATCGAGATACTTTTAAATGTTTCCAGTTTGCTTTTCTTATTTTCAGTGATAAAATTGGAAAAAAGTACTAATTTTAAAGGTAAGAACCTACTTTCTGTACGGTGTTTACTTCTCTGCCAAGAATGTTTACTGGTTATGTAGACATAAGGCTTTAATTGGGGCAATTTTCACATCCATCTGGTTAATTACTTGATGACAGGTGGGTCAAATGTTTCACTGGGTCAGGATGGTTTATACCACACACGTTCTTCTTTGACAAAGAGAATTTTGATATCTTAAAGCTAATTTGCTATAATGAAAGGAGTAACATCTTTAGATAGTTGAAAACTCCAAATTCATTATTTGTCACTATGAGCAGGAAACTATGATCGCATAACTTCTGTCATATATAAATGTTACAAAAAGTGGCTTTTATTTTCTAAGATGAAAATTCAGCTATGTCTTTCAAGGCCTATGGAGTGGAAGAAGCATATGAATTCACAGCATATGCACTTTGGAAACTATTCATTAAATTTCAAATCCTTCTTTTTCCTCTTATTTTCCATCATTTTGTCCAGCCATTTCTAGCTAATTCTCAGTTTTGTCACCAGAATGCATACAGATAGCACAAAGGAAAAAAAGCACTCCTAGTGGAGTCTTACATCACTCACGGGGGCCCAGACTTAAAGTATGCCATCCAAGTACTAACCAGGGCCGACCCTGTTGAGCTTCCGACATCAGATGAGATTGGGCACGATCAGAGTGGTATGGCCTTAGACACCCAAATTTAAAGTCTTAAAAAGAATTTCTAAGAATAACTTTGGTCTGCAGATTTATTCCTTAGAGGACTTTGAAAGGATAAGGGTTTTTCCAGAGTTGTAGGGTTGCCCTTCTGATGTCATAACCTGTGTGAGTTCCTGTCTGAGTAGCAAACTGGGCATACATATAATCTTGAAGATTTTAGTGCTGAAAAAGAACAGCTATAAAGTGGAGGACTCCTGTGTAAATGTTGCCAAGATGTATGATTTTGTTATAATGAAGTCTTTCTCCTTTTTTTTTGAGACAGGGTCTCGCTTGTAACTCAGGCTGGCCCTCAGCTCACTATGTAGCCCAGGCAAGCCTCAATCTCAGCAATCCTCCTGCCTCTGCCTCCCGAGTGCTGGAATGACAGGTGTGAGCCACCACGCCCGGGCACTGTGGTATGTGGTATTGATTGCTGGTGGGCGTGAATCTCCATGCCCAGCATTGTATGTGGTTACCGGGGATCGAACTCAGGACCTTGTGCTTGCGAGGCAGGCACCGGAACCACTGAGCTAAATCTTCAGCCCTTTCTCCTTTTCTTTTAAGCTTGAAAACTCAATTTCTCATCAGTTGCAAAGAGTAAGAGGCTCTGAAAAAACATTTAGCTGAAACAAAGTAGGACACTGCCCCTGTGGGGGACATGGAGGTTGAATCTCCTGTTAATGAGCTTATGGCTTGATACACATTGTCCTGTTAAATCCTACTTATTTTGGAGATAAACTTAGGCCAAGAGTTCTGTTTGTGAAAAATTGTGCTGCAATTAGGTGATAAGTTAAAACTAGCTCACCATTCAAAGATGGCTCCAGTTGAGCAATCATTAAAACCTAAAGTCGTTACTGTTCCTCATGTTAGTATCATTAGTGCCACAAGAAGAGCTACCGTGATTTTTTTTTTTTTTTTTTTTTTTTTTTTTTTTTGCTTTTTGGAGACAGGGTCTCACTTTGTAGTTCAGGCTGGCCCTGAGCTCACTATGGTGCCCAGGCAAATTTGGAACTCAGCAATCCTCCTGTCTCTGCCTCCCGAGTGCTGGGATTACAGGCATGAGCCACCATGCCCAGCATTATATGTGGTAACCGGGGATCGAACTCAGGTCCTTGGGCTTGCGAGGCAGGCGCC
>PVIC010025310.1:0-25341 GCA_004025085.1 Thryonomys swinderianus
TTCCTAAATCAAAATATACTTCCCTGATATATTTTGTTCTCTAAGTCAATTCTCTATGGATTCCTTTAAACAAACCATATTTTTGGTACTTTAAGGGCATAGATTTCCTTACCATTCACGACAAATCTGTAGGTGGAAGAAATTCCTTTGCAAAACGCTGGTCAGAAAAAGAAAGCACCTTGCCGGTTGTCACGGATCTGGCTGGTGGTAGGGCTAACATTTGTATCCAGAGACTCAGAATCCTAAGTTTCTGCTCTATAGGTGAAACTGTGCATCTTCCAACATTGGTCATGTGGTTACGGTGCGATGCGAGGCCCACCTTGCTACTGGTGCTGGTATGTGTTGATCTCTGGACACTAATAAGGTCGAACTGAAGACTTTGATATGTGCCACTAATAATGCACTGGATGCTGTTGGTAGTGGCCTCAGCAGAGGCAGCACAAATGAGATTTGACTGTCAAAATTCCTTAATTGGTGCTTCCTTTGTGACTGATTTAACTGTGGAAACAATTAAAGCAGGTTTTCTCTTCCCATCTCACAGATACTATCAAGTGATTTATTGCTGCACATAGTTTTTTAGTGTGAAATGTTTTGTAATATGTGTGATGAATTGAGCCTAAGAGCAAGCCTCTTCCTTAAAGTATATATATATATATATATATATATATATATATATATATATATATATATATATATATATATATTTTTTTTTTTTTTTTTTTTTTTTTTTTTTTTTAACCAACGGACTATGATTGAAGGTTCAGAGAGTAGCGTGGTCTCCACTGGGACCCGCGTTCTTTCACTTGCATCTTCCCGGCTGTGCTGGTCACTTTATAAGTTATGACTTGTGGGATGAAAGAGCTTATGTCTGGGGATGGGAGCACACAGGAGAAAAGGATGAACAGAAATTTATTCTAAAGCCAAATGATCCCTATTCTATTGACTATTTATACTATTACATACTGTTAGAAATGAGAGAAGAAATTCTATTAACTACAGAATGCAGTATTAATTTGAAGAGGATATCCTTCCAATTTTTCATATTTACTTTGATAAAAGTGGAGAAGGAGGATATAGCTACACACATTTGAAAGAGTTCAGAACATTGGACAATTGAGAAAATAGCCTCCAACTCGAGATTTGAAGTTGATACTCGAGTTCTAATAAGGCCTGTACAACGTCAACCACCATGGCAAAGTTATATGGTTAAGTTTATTTTCTCTTTTAAAATAAATTGAAGTATTTGCCTTAAAATAAGCCATCTCAATCTGAACCTGTATGGGTAACATAAAATACAAAACAAACTAAAGTATATAAATAGTTATTATATTTCCTGGTTGTTTCTGAGTTCGAAGATTCAATTTTTAATAAGTATCTGTGGTTTTTTGAGGCGACATGTCTCCCTCGGTTTCTCAGAATGATATTCATTTTCAGGAGTGGAGCGATTCTGGCGCTTCAGTCTGTCATTTGGTAGGAGTACAAGCCCAGCCCAGAGCCATCTTTCGAAAATATAAATACCACCATTTCTCTTTCCCTCAATAGATTATAATAGTTTCCTATTGTACCTACAATATGTATAAGACCTGTTCTGAGAGACAGTTTTGAAAGCTCTTCAACTACTCCAGCTAAGGGTAGCAGGCGTGGGAACTGTTAGTAACACCAGAAAATAAGACACTGAGATTCAGGGAATGAGAGCGTCTGAAGATGTGTTGTCTCCAACAAGGTAGTTCGACTACTGTATTCAAGGACTGTACGTGTTTTGGAGAGGGACTTTTTCTCCATGTTATTTTTAGGCCACCATTTGTTTATAAAAAAAGTTTAAATAGGTTGAATAATCTATTACTGTTATATAAAGACTGTATACTTAGAAATATAAACATTCTCAGAAAAATATTTGTCACAAGTGAAGTCATATACTTTCTTTTTTTTTTTTAGTTAACTCTATAGCTCAGCTTCCTGCTTGTCTTTGTACTTAGTCAGACATAGCTTGTTACCACCTTCCTAGTTCTTAAATGCTCGGTACTCATGTTCTTATTGGAGGTCTTCCTCACCTGCTGTTGCTCTTACAAGAAATGATGCTTTCTGTGGTTCATATTCCCTCATAGCAGTTTTTACTAAAAACATTGTAATATATTGGTAGGTCTGGTCACGTTTTTTCTCTTTCTTCTAATTAGATATAAATGTAAGAAAAATGGGAAGATTTAACTCACCTAAAGTCTTATGTTTCTTCATTATATATGGACATGTATAATATCTACATGTAGTTTATATTTCCAATATTTCTTCAGAGACACAATGTAATTGAAGAGAGCAGTGGTAAGAAAAGTTTAGTATTATATTTTCTAAATGCTTTACTTTTAGGGACAAAAAATGATTATAACTGCTTTAAAGGACAAAGGTCTATTATACCTGTGACTCAAATACTACCTGAGCCAGCACGTAGTAGGCAAAGTATATGACACACAAATTACAAGGTCAGGAAAGTACCTTGGTTAAGGATGCTGATAGAGACCTTTTAGGGCTTCTATTGAAAAACAAAGTGACATTGGTTCTATTCAAAGGAAATATATTAGCCTCCAGTATTTTTCAAATGCAGAGAAATTATAGGATTGGGAGACAGAAAACTATTACTTTTCTTCATGCTGAGTGACTTGAAAAATAAGCACTTTCTTGAAATTCTATTGAAATATTCAGAGATTTTACTTGTATCAAATATGTAAGGAAACTATAATAGTGAAAAGTATATAAGCTTCGGTCTGAAATAAAGAACTGAACTCAGGATGCGTTATATTAAAGACTATATGCACAAAAGATAGTAACCAATGGATTATTTTAATATATACGGCATTTTATTAATGACTGGAGACAATCTGCGGTCCTTTGAGAAATGTACCTGATATTTATACTACATACCCCAAGAAGACGTATTCTTTACTTGTTCATGGCTATCTAGAAGAATTCAGTAAACACAAATAAATATTACAGTTTACTTGAAAATAAAAGGAATAAAATAGAAGCAAACAAGTAAGGAATGAAGAAAGAAAGGAAAAAAGGAGTGAAGGAAGAATAAATTAAATCATTTAAATGCTGCATAATTTTGGTCTGGGAGAGTCTTCCTCATTCTTTTAGTGGAAATAAAATGTCTTCTGATTTTTCATTTCTAAAATGTGTTTTTCTTTCACTTATTTCTTGTTTCCTTGTATTCTCACAACTTTTGTTCAGAATTATGTAGTGGTATACAAACTTTTGAACAATAATATTAGTTACATAATTAATTGTACTATGTAAATGTATTTAACATAAGGAGAGATACAGAGAAACCTTTTATAATGATATCATCATTTATGATGAATGCAACTGAGTTTCCGTTTCACTCATTTACTGAGGAACTTCAGAATTTCATTCAAGTACAACATAGTAATATGACTGAAAATATGTGCAGAGTGGAAAATCAGTTTATCATTAAGAAAATGAAATGAATATGCAGAAGACTGATATAAATCCAAATGTGAAATGTATTTAAGATGCAGCTTTGATCTCATTTTTCTATGTGTTTATATAGGAATTATATCAGTATAAAATACACAATAAGATACTGATAGTAACTACAGTTTAACAGATCTTCTCTGTCATCTTCCTCTACCCCAAATCAGCCCTAATGATGCTGAAAAATTTTTGTATCTTGTATTTGATAAAGAGGTAAAAGCAAAATGTAATAGTTGTTATTACAATGTTAAAAGGTTGTTTGAGCAAATAGAAACTTCCAGAGTTTCCTTTGCAAAGAGTAATACTAAAATAGAAGAGCTCATTACAACCAGTGCCCATTTAGATGGGGAATTCCTCAGTCACTGGCAACTGCTGATGAAATCGAATATTTACACATCCTCAAAACGTATTCATTTCTTACATGAGAACTACTGTAAATATTCTTTTCTGTACACTTTGCAAGGAAGAGACCAAATTGTTGGGTCTATTTTGAAAGTTAAAATCCAAGTGATATTGATGATTTTATTTTATTAAACACTTATTAAATAGCACCTCTGGCCAATGCATATAATTAAGGCTAAGAATCAGGTGATTTTGTAAAACAGAATGTGGAGGGGATGGAAAAGAAATTTTAAAATAAAATCACTTAAATTCAGTTAGGAAAACTTAAGCATGTAGGTCTTTAACATATTAGACTACTTAAATGAAACTATATCTTTACCATGGAAGATACAAATTCAAGAAAAGGTAAGATTTAAAATTGGATATTCACTACTAAAGGAAAAGGGAAATAAAAAGGGTTAATATAACCTACTTCCTCACTGACCTCAGCTGGAAATGAGACTAGATAAAGCCTTTCAGAAGTGTCATACAGCATTCACAACAGGAACTGCTAAGGTGGCAGGATGAAAAATTGCTGTTCTTGCTGAGGATTGAGCTCAGTGGCCCCAGTGCCTGGCTCACAAGTGGAAGGTCTGGAGTTCAATCCTCAGTACAAAAAAAAAAGTGCTGTTTCTGTACATCAACATTAAACTTCTGACACAGGCATCAATGTGCTTAAATGTTAATAAGTTCAATAACAAAAAAAAATCTGTTAAAATTGTGTGTTTATCCTTATTGACAGAACTTTTGTGAAGGAGATGTTTGCCCTCACTCTGAGCTTTGATTAGGACACAGGATTTCAGCGTTAAATTCCAAAAATAACAGAAATAACCTCAACATATTTAACCGTATGAACAAACATAATTTCTTATTTTTAACATGTAGAGGAGAAAAAATCTATGAGCCACTTGAAAGAAAATTTCACATTTTGATGTAAAGTGTGTGTGTGGAATATCTCCTCTTTATGTTCTAAATCTATTTTTGTCAACCACTTCTTTAAAATATATTTACTGAGATAATTGTTGAAACTTTCCTGTTTGCCTATAAATAAATCCAGGGATACTTTAAATTGTTAGCTCAGGCACAATTTAGCATTAGAGTGTTTCATCACAGGTATTCACAATTCTGACCCTGGATCTGTTGCGTATTTATGGTCCTTTAACACTACCATGGTTCAGACCTTGAGGATTAAAAATAGATGCTACCAGAGTTTCTATTGGCTCATGCCTATAATCCCAGCATTTAGGAGGCAGAGGCAGGAGGATTGCTGAGAGTTCAAGGCTAGCTTGAGCTACATAGTGAGTTCAAGTTCAGCCTGAACTACAAAGTGAAACCTTGTCCCCCCCAAAAAAAACCTTTAAAAAAACGGTGATATCTCAAAATTATACTTATGTCTTAATAGAATAACAATGACTGACAGCTTTGTAAAGTCTCTTGTATACTTAACTATGTCCAGATGCTTTATAAGAAGTTAAGAAGTATTTGAATGGAAAATGCCAGGAAATTAAAGGAAGAGGAAAAGAATCAGGAAAATACACTTCTGTTTCTTTTGGGGGATCCCAGAAGAGGACTTTTGTTGGCAGAGAGCAATGCTACAGACTTATATAAATTCATGCAAGATTTCTTCATTCCCTTCTACTTGCCTTCATAAAGTTGTACAACCCAAAACATTGCAATGAGATTGAATACTGGAAAAGAATAACATTAGCTAGATTTTACAGTGATAGTTATGATACCTTTCCTGCTGAGAATTTCATGGAATATTCCACATGCTTTCTTCAAGAAATAAAAAAGACACTGAAAAATATTCATGTGCGAGTCTAAGCATGTTTGTCTTCTTAATATTGTCAATTTAATTTCCTCCTAGAGATCACAGCTGTGAATTTGGCTGTTAGTTTTCTGTTCTATTTGTTAGAAGCTTCTTATATTTTAAACTGAGAATTCAAGTTAATAGAAATACATCACTTGGAGAACCATCAGAGCTTTTCAGGGCACAATTTGGTCATCTCAACTATGTTCATCAACTCATAACTCTTAAGAGAAAAAGACAGGTAGCAGATTATTTATCATAAGATAAATAGGCACAATCATGAAAGCTAATAATACAATCTATTATATTACTCATACAGCTGCAAAACCAGAAGTTATTAAATATAAACAACATTGAATAATTGATGATTAGGTGATAACATGGCGTAGTATGATTATTTGATGGTTTGCTTGAAGGACATTACCAATTAATATAAACATAGTGTTGTTTCACTAGTACAGGTTTTGTTCATCTAATATAGTCTAGTTTAGTTCATCTAGTATAGTCTAGTTTCTGATATGTGACAATTTCATTCTCAGATCACTTTTCATTTTCTCTTTCTACTGTAAACAAGTTTCAGTTCTTACTGTGTGCCCTGAGGTCCACTGTATAGTTTTTAGCAGGATATATAATTTACTTATTTGTTGACCTCTGTTCTTTTTCTCATTAACCTGAAACCAGGAAAAAGTAAAATAGTACCTCAACAAATTGTAAATATAACAATACACCTAGATACTGAACTCATTAAGTAATGTGACCATTATTGTTATAATTAGCTCTGTACTTCTAACATAGTCACTGAATTATTGTAATTGAAGTAAAGGTATATACTTAAGACTTGCTCAACATAACTACTAAGGAAAATTAAAAAGTAAGAATGGAAGAGTAGCAGGTAGAAGATATCAAAGACATATTCAGAAACTCAAGATTATATGGCTCCCTAAGGAAAGACAAACTATACCTTGTGTGCACTTGTACTGTAAGGTTACTTTATAAAATAGTACTTAATTTTACTATACAAATAGTACAATAATTTTTAGTCTTCTATTTTGAACTATTTCATGCATACTGCATATTGCATATATTGTAAAGCATAAAATAGTATCTAAACACTAAGACATAATTTTAAAATAGCTACATTATCATAATTCATCCAACCCTTTCCACATTAATATTTCAAATCCCTCAGACTGACATTCGCTTTCTAGAGGTAACATTCTAAATTTTGAAATTATCATACTTTATCTTTTGGTTATTTTTATACTTATTTTTTCATAAAATATTGCTCAGTTTACTTAATTTTCTTTCATAAAATGCTAT
Source organism: Thryonomys swinderianus (assembly GCA_004025085.1). Classification (NCBI taxonomy): domain Eukaryota; kingdom Metazoa; phylum Chordata; class Mammalia; order Rodentia; family Thryonomyidae; genus Thryonomys; species Thryonomys swinderianus. The sequence goes on from PVIC010025310.1 coordinate 6,998, forward strand.
TCTAATGTAGATTATATTTTGTTTTTTCACTTACTTTCCTGTTCCTTGAGTATTTGAATTATTTTATTTATATTCACAACATACTTAAAAGTCAGCAGATTTATAATAATTTCTTAAAGTTTTATCATTGACGCCCTTAGAAAGGCATACCTGTTTTTTAGATTACCCAACATTTTCATCATGATGAGTGTGTATGTGTGTACACATGCATGGAGGTGTATGGGTACTAAGATTTTACTGTGAGTTCATTAATTTAATAGCTTGTGTAATACTGAGCCCTAAATTAATGTGTTTTTTTTTCTAGATGAAACTACCATTTTCTTCTACCAAGGTTAATAGTGTGCTACTGACCTGAAAGACTCCATAGCCTTGTGTTTAATCGAAAAATAGTATCATGTTCTTATCTCTCATTCCATACACTCATCTCCTTAAAGTAAGTGTGGGATTTTTTCAGAATTTTCAGAATTTTGTGTCTCTCCAAAGGACAGATTTTTGTTTGGGTTTTCTTTTCCAAAATTTACTAATTTAGTGAGAAAGCATCTTTCCAAAGAATTCTCTGGGAATGTGATAGAGACAGGCTTCATTTTGATCTGTTTTGTTCTTGTTTTGTTTTGGGGTTTTTTGTTTGTTTTTAGACAAGTTCTTGCTTTGTAGTTCAGGCTGGCCCTGAGCTCACTATGTACCTCAGGGCAGCCTCGAACTCAGCAATCCTCCTGCTTCTGCCTCCCAAGCCCTGGGATTACAGGCATGAGCCAATGTACCCCACATTGTGGTGTGTGGTACTGATTGCTGGTGGGCATGAGTCACCAAGCCTGGTATTGTTGTATGTGGTTACCAGAGATCAAACCAAGGACCTTGCGCTTGTCAGGCATGCACTGGAACCACTAAGCTAAATGTCCCAGCCCTTGATCTGGTTATTTTTATAAATATGTAATATTGAAATGTATATTTATAGCAATTATTTTCTTTATAATTAAGAAAAATAAATATCCTCACAAATTATTACCAATTAGTTAATTTTTATATTATGTGGCATTTGTTACAAAATACATTAAGTAGGGCCAGGATTTAGCTTGAGTGGTACTGTTCCAACCTTGTACGCACAAGGGCCCCATTTTGATCCCCGGTACCACAAAACAAACAAACAAACAAACAAACATTAAGTGACATTTGTTACAAAATGCACTATAAAAGTATATGTCAATCAAATAATTCTATATAGCATTTAAGAAAAGGCATATAAATGCTTCTTTATATTTTAAGTTTCTCTGTGTTATAATAATTTTGTAAGGTCAAGAAATAGTTCCTGGCCATGTGATTCAGAAACCTGTGGGATTTATTTGGGGAATGAGTTTAGAATCAAAGATGCAAACTAGGGCCAGGAATTTAGTTCAAGTGTTACCATGCCTACCTTGGAAGCAGAATGGCCTGAGTTCAATCCCTGGTACTGAAAAAAAAAAAAAAAAAGAAGATACAAACTAGGGAAGCCTTATTATTGGCTATAAGAAGCTGATAAATGATTCTGCTCTGAGTTTAGGAAACCCAAATGCTGTTAAAAGATGGCAATAAAAGCTACATTCAGGAGGTTTCTCTTGGTCATAAGTATTCTACTAGCTATTAAATTAGAAACTGTTATGTGCTACACATTGATAGAAAATTTGTCTACATTTTGCACATTTTATAGGAAACTAAATCTTAAAGTGGTGGATTAAAAATCTTTTGTAGGAAATTTCAGGACAGCACAACATTCAGGCTGTGTCATGGTACAGCTGACTGTTTTTACCCAGATGTATAATGAAAAATGGGGGGGGGGGTCAAAAAGTAGAGTACAAAATTTTGAAACACTTAAATTTTCACCCAGAATGAATCTTGCATAAATGTGGGAGCAGTGGTGATGTGGCTTTTAAAGAGATTAGTACCATGAAAAAGAAAGTTCTTTGAAAGGGAACAAGAAGAAAAATGTCTTGAAGACATCTCAAATGACAGTAAGAACTCACTTATTGTAGGTTCAGTGTTGCACAAGCATAAACCTCTCCATTAAAAACTGAGCTCCAAGCCAGGCATGGTGGCTCACGCCTGTAATCCCAACACTCCGGAGGCAGAGACAGGAGGATTGCCGAGTTTAAGGCTTGCCTGGGCTACATAGTGAGCTCAAAGCCAGCCTGGACTTCAAAGCCAGACCCTGTCTCAAAAAAATAGAATAGAATAGAATAGAATAGAATAGAATAGAGTAGAGTAGAGTAGAGTAGAGTAGAGTAGAGTAGAGTAGAATAAAACAAAACAAAACAAAACAAAACAAAACAAAATAAAATAAAATAAAATAAAATAAAATAAAATAAATAAAAAATTGAGCTCCTAGGAGGCCTGCTTGGGGAAAGAAACCTAGACAGCTTTTACTTTGGCATTCCTCTTATCATACTCAGCCATTAAATAATTTGAACTGTGATGCTTTCCTGGTGCAGATTGGCAGCTGAAGTTGGAACTACCCACATGGAGCTAGCTGCTCAATGTGAAAAAATGTCAAAAAGAGTAAGCACTGAGGCTGCATTGGGATGTAGACAGAGCCCCGCAGCCAACAGCTCTGCCCCCACCTCTGCAAGCATTGTGGGCTCCAAGAGGGCTCCAACAGGATTTCAAAAGATTCGGAACCCAAGAAACCCCTGAGAGGGTGTTTTTTTAAGTTGATGGAAAATAGTCAAAATGGCATTTGAGAACAAAGGCATTTGGAGATGCCAGGAATGTGGAATGTCTACCAAGGAAGGGTGCAGGTCACAGTGGAGGCAGCCAAAGAGAGAAGTACAGGCTGCTGCTAGCCAGGTTATACAGCTGGGGCCTCGTTCTCATTGATGTTTACAATGTATGACCTGACCGTGGGCTCCAGGTGCTGGACACTGAGCTACACTTAGGGGAATTAACAATCGCACTGGTGGGTCTTGGTCTTGCTTTGGTCCAGTTCTTTTCAATGGGACCTCCCAATTTTAGCATCCACCAAAGAGGACAGTGGAGCATACTTTCAGCTCTTCCTCAGTGGCTCACAGAGCACTGGCCTTGGAGTCTCTGTCATATTCCTCAAACTTCCTCTCTGACACCCCTCCCTTGCTTTGCTCTGTGGGTCCCATGAAATGAGCAGCTTTACTCTGCTGTGCTCTTCCACCATGAAGTGTGTAGCAATGTGGCCAGTCAAGCACTGACTTAATCTCTTGAAACAACGAGCAATATTAAGTTTCTCTGTTTTAATTTACAGGTGTTAGGTAGTGTGTCTCAGTGGAGGGAATGGTGATACAATAACAAATACTTTACACTGCAAGATTCATTACCAAAAATAACATTTTCTAGTTTCTTGTTCAGATTCTTTTACTCAGTGTGTTTGAAAGTCAAGTTGTTAGCAGTAGAAATATTGTGATAGGAGATGCCTGTCTGTGTTGGTTAATTGATTAACTGTCAATTTGAGTGGGAACAGCCTGTTGCATTTGCATGGTTCTGAGCCTGGAAGACTCACTTCAAGGAAGACTGTTGTCTGACCAGTATACAGAGCAGAATGGGAGGCCAGGGTTCCATTGGTCTGCTTTGGAGGACCTTGGTTGTGACTGTTTTTCTTAGGGAGGACCTTCAGTAGTTTTTCTTCAAAAGCATGTTAGCTGGTTTCTTTCTTCAGGAGAGTTCACTCCTCACCTCTCTGTTGACTTCCTTTCCTGGTTTCCAGTACAGCTCCTTCAGCCTTTTGCCACAGGCACTTCAGCTTTCAGTTCTAGTCTTTGAGCCTTGTTGGTGCAGATCCTTGCGGATGCTTTGACCTCTTGATATGGACTTGGCGGAGCCAATGCTGTGAGCTCTGAGCCCTCACCTGGATTTCTCAGATCTTCAGCACTCACAGACATTCTGCACAGTTACACATGAGACTCTATATGTATGGACTAATACATGAACTGAGTCTAACCAATGTGATGCACAACATAGGGACGCACAACTAGCCAGTCCGTGTTCACTGAAATACAGTGTGCTGTCAACATGGAGTAGTTGGTAGCTTCTAAGAAATGCAAAAGAAGAGGGCCAGATAAGAGTTGTCTAGAGAGAGAAAGAAAAGCTAAAGTCACAAACAACAGGTAAATGGAAGATAAAACAGAGATGAATGATATATGGTCTAAAGCACTTATTTTTTGCATGGTTTCAGTTTCTTCCTTGGTACTTACTGCCTGTGATTTCATGGGATGCTATAATGCCCTTGAATTATATGTTTTTTGTACTTGTTTGACTTTTATTTCTTGAACTAATCCTGTTATTTGCAACCATAGTTCTCAAATTAATTTTATCCTAAGATCTGTGTAAACACAGAGAAAAGTATTTTTCTATAAGCATGATTATTATTCCTACTAAATCCATTGTGTGACTCTGGGCAACTTATTTAACTTGTCTTGTTGGAACGGAAGTAATAATTTTCCTGCTTTCTGTGCCAATTAAGTGAATGCATGAATATAAAATACTTGGAAAAATGTTGCTCTCAGTAAGCATTCTATAAGACTTGAATCTTGCGCTCTTCTTTCTCGCATTGTAATAATTTTAAATTTGCCAATATCTTAATATATGTTGCTCTTTCACATAATATAGACAAAAAGTTTATTTGATTGGAATGGCTTCATATTTAATAAAACTGTACAATAGTATTTATTTAAAGAAAAGAGAGAATAATATAATTGATTAACTACAAATCAGGGTTTTACCTTAAAGATGAATAATTGAATTTGTAATAAAATTTACTTTTTAGGGGTTTTTTTTCATCATACTGAAGCGAGATAACTTGCCCAAAACCACAGAGATTTATGAGTTAGATTTTTTTTTTGTCTTTTTAAAGAAGAGTGGCTTCTCTAAACTTCCTCCTCCAGAGTGCATAACCAATACCCTCTCCTCTCTTCAGCTTTGATTAAAAAAAATAAAGCATGAAAAGGCAGATGTTAGCCTCAGGAGGACAAAGTTCAATTTTCTTTCTACAGAAAAGGGCATTAAAAATGATGGGGTGATAAATTTAGCTGAAAGACATCTGTTACATCAGTGTATTTCCCTCCAGTCTGGTTTTGGAGAAACCCTTGCATACCTGGATACATGAAGACTATGACCTAAGGAAAGTAGTGCTCTTCTGTTTCCTGGGAGCTAGCTTTCCATGAAGTCTTTTTCCTCTGCCCCAAAGTAAGTGGCCTTCAATGCTTGATCGGTAGTGAGCAAATGGACTTTGAGTGACCAGTAAGAGGCTAAACTTCATAGCATGCATCACATTGCTCTGAAAATTAATCATCTCGCTTTCAGAGGGTTATACTTCTGAGAGGAGAAAAATCTTTAGTTATGTCTCAATTGCTATCTAGAGTGTTATGTTCAACACAACTTGCCTTTTAATGTTAGAAAGATTTGAAATGAAAAGAGTTCACTATTGACAAATCATACAGTCAAGGTTATAGCACTTTCTGTCTGCAATAAAGTACTTCCTTCAGACTCTTAAACTTTTCTAGAAGACCAGATGTGTTCAGCTTTAGGTAATAAACTAAAATCCTTGTGTGTCAGAATGCAGGCCAGGTGGCCAGAGTGGTAATATGACAATTTTAGGAAGGAATTTCATTGTTTGTTTGTTTAATTTTTTTTTTTTGAGACAGGGTCTCGCTTTGTAATTCAGGCTGGCCTTGAGCTCATTATGTAGCCCAGGCAAGCCTCGAACTCAGCAATCCTCCTACCTCTGCCTCCCAAGTGCTGGGATTACTGGCATGAGCCACCATGCCCGGCACTGTGGTATGTGGTATTGATTGCTGGTGGGCATGAGTCACTATGCCCAGCATTGTATGTGGTTACTGGGGATCGAACTCAGGACCTTGTGCTTGTGAGGCAGGCACCAGAACCACTGAGCTAAATCTCTGACCTTCAAAATAAAGTCTTTGTTGGTATATTTTCTATACAGATCACAATCACATTCAACATTGTCTTTTATACCTTATGAACTAATTCTATTATACATCTTAAAATGATGACAAGTGAGCAAGAATGTTTTTGCAAAAGGGTGTGAGAATACAACACAGTTCAATTCAGTATGGCAAGTTCATAAGGAGATATAACCATTTATTTCCAAAGCCAAAGGCTTGCCTCTTTAGCTATTTATGAAAAAATTAACAGTAAATAGTGCAAAAAATGGTTCCATGGGAATGCAATGTGATTTTTACCATTAGAGCAATATTAATTATATTGCATATAAATACATTTATGTAAAAAATTTGTTTGTTTTTCTCCAGAGAAAGTTACTTGGGGTTTTCTGATCAGTTGTTCTGTACTATTTTACCTGGAGATTTTTTACTCTACTTCTAGTAGTTTTCCAATGTGGCTCATGAACTATTCTTTGTTCATAGAAAAGATCGCCTGAAAATTAAATGTGCCTATGCTCATAGTTTTTTAAATTTTCAATCCATCTGGCTGGACATAGCAGCAAAAATAACGATTCACTCTAGAAACTTATTAGTATATTTGTTTTTCATGTAAGTATTTTCAACAAATGTGCTGACTTAAAACAACAGAAAATAAATTTTATATCTACAAGTTCTGTAACTCAGAAGTCTGAGAGATATTATTTCTAATTGAATTCTTTATTGGTACATTTTATGTACAGTATACAATCACACTCAACACTGGGAAATCTGTACCAGTACATGACAGAAATTAATTTTCATTTTTACCCTATTTCTACCCACCCACAACCCCAGACCCCTTATATACATGCTATTTCTTTTACTTTCCAAATCATATTTATTCTTTCCCCTCATTATGTTTCCCCATCACATTCCCTTTGAATATTTCCTATTTTACAAAATCTATCATACATTCTAAAACTCATTTACATCTATAGGTTCTCATAACAGAAAAGATATGGTATTTACATACCTGGGATCTATTTATTTCACTTATTAGTGTGTCCTCAAGTGTATTCATTTGCACATAAATGAATGAAACTTTTCTCCTTTATGGCAGAGTAATACTCCATTTTATTAAACACACACACACACACACACACACACACACACACATACACACACACATCTTTATCCAGTCTCCAGTTGATGGGCATTGGGATTGTTTCCAAGACTGGCCTATCACAAACTGAGCTGCTATGAACATGGGTGTATATATGTCTTTACAATGTGATTCTTTTAATTCTTTTGGGTATATTCCTAGCAAGGGAATAGTAGGATCAAATGGAACCTCTAATCCTAATTTTCTGAGGACTCTCCACACTGATCTCCACATTCGTTGTACAAGTCTACAATCCCACCAAAAATGGAGAAGGGTTCCTTTCTTCCTGCAGCCTTGTCAGCATTTATTGCTGGTTAATTTTGCAATAACAGCCAATCTTTGTGGAGAGAGATGAAATGTCAGTGTTGCTTTCATCTGCATCTCTGGAATGACCATTGATGTTGAACATTTCTTCATATGCTTCTTGGCTGCTTTTACTTCTGCCTCTGAGAAGTGTCTATTCATTTCCAATGCCCATTTTTGAATTGTGTCTTTAAACTTGGGGGGACTGATTTTTTTTAAGTTCTTTATATATTGTAGATAGTAGCCTTTTGTCTGACAAAGAGCAGTAAAGATTTTTTCCCATATTGTTGGTATGTTTTATAGAGAATTACTGAACTCTAATAAAATAAAAGAGTGACTAGAAATAAGAAAATTATATGTGGTACCCACAGCTAAAAGTAGAAAAAGAAACTTCCATGAGCCACTTCTCAAAGTCCGGGGTTCCAGCCTCTTTGGGGAAGATATACAAGTCAGCCTATCAAATTAGAGGTCACAGTTTTGTCCACGGAAGATTCTTTAGTCTACAGTCAGTCAAGTTCATGTGTAATTAGCGACAGGCGTCACGGCACATACAGGGTGTGGGATGTGTGTGGAAACTGCAGGCACATGGCCTTTTTGTCTTCCATTTACTCACCTGAGCAAGAAGCTTTTGGAATGCCAGCCTCCATGTTAACAGGGCATAGTAGTACTAGACAAGGCTAAGATTTCTGGGCATGTGGCTGGGCTAGAACAACACTAACAATAAACATAAGTATATTTGTGAGCTCCAGATATAATTGAAAGCTACTTATAAGCATTTTTGTACATAACCCATTAAAATTCTTAGAATTAAACTCATATAACCTTCAAATAACACCAGGAAGTCAAAGCCTTCACCACAATTTTATAACTGTGCAAACTAAAGCATAAAATTAAGGAATTTCTAGGAATATCTACCTTTAAAAGACAGTTGGATTTTTGTATTTATTTATCATATGTGTGTGTGTGTGTGTGTGTGTGTGTGTGTGTGTGTGTGTGTGTGTGTGTGTGTATGATAGGCTGGGCAAGTGACTAAACCCAGGGCCTCATGTGCCAGACAAGTGTTCCACAAGTGAGTGACTATTAAACCATATTCTCATTGGTGGCTTTTCTTAACTATACCTCCTGGCTCTACCTCTTGAACTTGTATGTAGTTTTCCATTTCCTTTTAACACACGTTACATGTGAATAGTTTTCCTCCTAAACACAAGATGTCTATTTGTTTCACTGAATTTTGAATAGTTATCTTGAAGACTAAAATATATGCTAAAAATCTTCTAGTTATTTTTACCATATATTTTTATTAATAATAAAATATTTTATCATTTCATTTTTATTATATTATTTTTGCCGTAATTATAATGTGATTATCAGAGAACTTGCCAAACTTGATTTACCTTGTGTAGATTGTCATTATTCCAGGCTGCTTTGTGAGAGCTATGTTATGGTTCATTATTCATTCTATTACTACATTTTTAACCTAAGAAATTTCATTCTTCATGCTACCCACATGTATAACATATAAAATGAAAGTCAGTTAAAGTTTGCTTGCTTTATAAATTCTTAAGTATATATTTTCTAATATTTTTATTAATATTTTGTACTTTAGAAAGCATATAATCTAAATGTAACAACATAGAGTAGTAATTTCAATTGTTCTGTACAGGTTGGCACAAATTTAGTCTATAGGCATATATTATATTACAGTTTCCCTTGAGCAGAGTTCTCAATATGAATTAGAAAGTTTTTTGTGCTTTGAGTTTCTCCAGAGTACAATAAAGTAGAAGCCCAAAATACAATTTGAAAATGAAGGTTATTTTGTAATCAGTAAATGTCTACAGGCTGAATTTGTTTCTATGCATGTCCTGGATTAAGTCCTCAGCTCCATGCCGTCACTGCTTTCAGTGTGAGTGGACTTCAGCACGGTGTTTTATTTGGCTTCTCTGTAGGTGGTTCTTTCCAATGATTCACCTTTATCTAAAGTTTTCTTCTCACTAAATCAGTTCTGCCCGTGGCAATCCATCTTTTAATTAACCCAAAGCAAACCTGGAGTAAAACTGTGTTACTCATAGTAATCTAATCATAAGAATGATATCCCATCATTTTCACAGTCTTCCTGACACCCAAGAAGAAGGATTGCAGCAGGTTTAAATATATCCACTGAGCAGTAAAGTTGAGGTATCTCAGAATTCTACCTTTGATCAAATTTAGTAAGAATATTATTAATCTCCCTTTTTTAAATTATGTGGATAAGAAGTACTTAACTCATAAAAGTAAGTACAAATTTCCCATGAGGAATGTCATCATTATGCATGGGAAATATGTACTAATATTTAAAAATGAGGAAAACTAAATAATATGTTGTATGTAATTTTAATATCCCTGTATATACTTTATACACATGTTTTAAAACTTGAGACATAATTGTCCTTACCTTTTGCCAGTGTTTGGACATTTATTGTTTCTTCTATGCTGACCTGTGATTTAGGAAACTGGCCCCTTTAACACTGCAGAAATATCTGTTCCCTCTTTCAGATTTCTGAGTGTGTCAGACATGGGTTCAAGCTCACAGGAGTACCAAAGCACACATCATCATTTACTCTTATTTTGTAGTACTGAAAATACTTTCACACCCTGAAAATGTTTTGGAATGTTTAATCGCATGCTTATTTTCCTGGGATCAGTGGAACATTACATACAGTAGACTGTTTTTCAGATTCATGGCATGAGTCAAAATAACAGCAGTCAAAATAGGAATTGTTTTCCTCCTCAAGAAGGAGAGTTTAAGCAAGAATGTGTCTTATGTGCCATGGCATTTCCAGGGAAAATTTTAAGCACCTGAATATGCTGCCTTATAAATTTTACCTGATGCCATACTCTGGAGATGGCATATGGACACAGCGGATGCCAGGATATAACTTGACCTCTGGCTGAGAGTCTGTAGTAAAGAAGAACAATGTTAACATCTCTCTAGGTAATAATATTCTTCACTAAATTTAACTAAAATTATATCTACTTATTATTCAAAGAGGATAATCATGGACTTTTTCAGTACACATGTTGTTTTAAGCAGGAAGGCTTAAGTGATTTATGTAGTTCACATAAAGTAATTACTCCTCATTAAACAAACTTAATTCTTACATTTAATTATGTATTTACAACTTAGTTCTCTACAATTCAGAATATCATTTCTCCAAAAACAATGTAATTAATAGTGCTTTTATTTTCAACTACTCTGTTTCCTTTGATCAATTTATAACTGAACACAATATGTTAAGAACAATGTAGTCAAATATGTAGTAGATAATACTATACCAGAATTAATTGCTATAGAAAAGGAAACTGTTTACCAGTAATTGTACTTAGTCTACTCAAGTATTAGTAAACAAAAAAGATGGACCAAATTTGATTATTATAGAGAACCAATGGTTACACACTTGGCTTTTAAGTAAACATGATAGTTCTTATTGTTAAAGGTAAATTCAAGTCAACTACTTTACATTCTTACAAAATATATTTCATATTGTTTTTAATTACCATAAATCTCAGCTTTTATTGTGATATAATTGTATCTCCCAAGTAATATACAAGGAATTTCTGATTTATTGCATCTATCTCAGGTTTGTTACAGAGTAAGTTTTCTTTTAGAAAACAATTTTTATAAGATTAACAATTTTCATAAGTTCTCCAGGTCATAAATCATCAATACCTTCTGAATTACTGAAGGTTATTTTTGCCATATTTAGTTTTGGCATGAATGACTTTTGTGGCTATCTATGATCTTGTTCTGCCTTTGTTTCTTTTCCTGTTCAACAAGATTTTTTCTTCTCTTTCAATTAATGTTAAGTACCAATCATGGTATAGTTCACAGTTTAAGATATTGCTGCTCATAGTCTCAGAGTGTCCTGTAGATTCATTTGTATTAATTGTGATGACATCCTATGTTAATGGAAATTCATTCTACATACTCTCAATAAATGTGTTTCAAACATTTTTAAAATTATATGTTTATCATTTACTAAGTTTATACAATTTAGATATACATAATGATAGCATTCATTGTATGGGAGTTGTACCTGAACATGCTATGTCTTGATTCACATCTTTTCCCAATCCTCTCCTCTTCCTTCTCCCTCTCATCTTTTTACAAGAGCTTCACTGCCATCTTTTCTCATTATATATTTTATTTTTCCTTCATTTTTCCCTTTCCTCCTTTCATTATGCTCCTTCCCATTTGATTATTTTCTACCTATTTCACAGTGTTATACATTTTGTCCTTATTTACGCCTTCAGTTTCTCACACAAAAGGAACAATGTGATATTTACACGTATGTGTCAATTTATTTCACTTAAGAGTATGGTCTCACTGTATCTACTTAAATATATATGTCTCAAATTTATCCTTCTTATGACGAATGGTATTCATTCTATTCAATTTATCAAAGTATTTGCTAATGAGCATTTGAGTTGTTTTCAAGATGTATCTACTACAAAGTGTGCTGTTAAGAACATAAGCATGCATATATCACTGTGGTATGATGCTTGTAATTCTTCTGAAAAGATACCAAGAAGGGGGATAACTGGGTCAAACATAAAATTAAGTCCTAGGTTTTTGAGGAATTTCCACACAGATTTCCATAGTGATTGCACCAGTATACACGCTCATCAACAGTGGAGAAGGGTACCTTTTCCCCCACCACCTCACCAGCATTTATTATTTAGTGGTTTCTTGATAGCAACCATTCTTTCTGGAGTGAAAGTAAATCTCAGTGTTGCTTTAATTTGCATCACATGAATGACTAATGATGTTAAATATCATTTCATGTGTTTATTTCTAATTTGTACTTCTTCCATTTTAGAAGTATGTATTCATCTCAAAAACCTACCTTTGGTTTAGGTCTCTATTTTGGGGTGATGGTTGATTTTTTTTTCATTCTTCATATATTCTCAGTATCATTTCTTTTGGTTTTGAGAATAGGTAGGAAAATTTTTTACTCATTCTATTGGTAGTCATTTTACTGGCAATATCTTTCATTGTGCAAAAGGTTTTCAGTAAGACAAGATTGTGGTTGTTGACTCTTTGTAATATTTCCTGTGAGATCAGGGCTTTGTTTATAAAATCATTCCTACTCCTATGTTTTAGTGGTGTGTGTTGATATTAGGAAAAAACAAACAAACTGAAATAAGTTAACATTGAATTTCAAACTTGTAGAAAAATAAGAACAAGTCAAGCCCAAAGGGATTCTTCATACAAGAAATAAAATTACAAAGATTACAGAAGAAATTAATGCAATTGAAACTAAAATAATACAAATATTCAATGAATTAAAGACTCAGTTCTTTGAAAGATTAAATAAAATTGATAAATTCCTTCCCAACTTGTTCAAAATAAGGAAAGAAAAGACTCAAATCATACAAGTTAGTATGAAAAGGTTGAAATTACAACAGATCCTCCAGATCAATATGCCTATCTAGAACTTTTATTCCAATAAGATGGAAAATACTAGATACAGTTGAACTACCAAAACTGAATCAAGAAGGTATACAAATTCTTAATAACTCAATAACATTCAATTAATTTGAAGAGGCAAATTAAACCTATCTGAAGAAAAACTCAGTGCTTATAGGTTCATTGTTAAATTCTACACAAAATTTAGAGAAGACTTAATGCCACTAGTCCTAAACATTTTAATAAAGTGGAAAGAGAAGCAATAATTTCAGAGTCATTTCTAAAAGCAAGTATCATCCTGATACCAAAACCAGAGAAGAATCTAAATAAAAAAACAGAACTAGAAACCAATCTCCCTAATAAACATGGATGCAAAAATCGTCAATAAGATACTGGAGAACAAATGGGGCAAATCATCAACAAGATTATATGTCATTGGGCCGGAGATTTAGCTCAGTGGTTCTGGTGCCTGCCTCGCAAGTACAAGGCCCTGAGTTCGATCTCGGGTACCACATATAATGCTGGGCATGGAGACTCACACCCACCAGCAATCAATACCATGTACCACAGTGCTGGGCGTGGTGGCTCACCCCTGTAATCCCAGCACTCGGGAGGCAGAGACAGGAGGATTGCTAGGTTCGAGGCTTGCCTGGGCTATATAGTGAGCTAAGGGCCAGCCTGAACTACAAAGCGAGACCCTGTCTCAAGATCAATCAATCAAATTTATAAATAAATAAATAAATAAATAAATAAATAAATAAGCAAGTTCATGCAAATATTAGCAGATTTCTCAGGTGAAAGTGTGAGGGCCTTAACTGTGAATTAAAATATTTCAAGCTCTGTAAAAATATAGTTGTCAACCTAGATCACTACAACTAAACAATCTGTCTTTTAGAATCTAAGGAGAAAGATGTTTTAGAAAGAAAGATATGTAGAAACTGAAGGAATTCATGACCAATAAGCAGGAACTAAAAGAGCACTTAAACTATCTCTACACACAAAAAAATAAAAATGAGATAAGCAACTGAGTATCAGAAAATATGGGACATAGGGGAAGGGAACGTAACTAACCTTTGCATTAGGTTCTAGTTTCCTGTGAGTCCGTGGCACATGGTGAAATCACTAAGTAAAAATGAGGCTTAGAGAAGCTGTGCTTGGGCCTGATCCATGCTACTGTGGGTAGCAAAAGACTCCAGACCCCAGCCTGTCCTTCATCACCTCTAGAGTAACAAAATGTAGCAAAGACTCAGAGGGCAGGGCAGACACTGGCAATGGAGTAGTTCTGCCGGAAGCATCACAGCATGTGTGGCCACCAGAGCCCTTGTTGTTATCAGAGGTGAAGGTAAGTCCAAAGTCCACAGGCAGGCAGGAAGGCCTGGTCAGTTTTGACCTTCCAATTATTTCTTCCAAACAGTATTGTTCCCATGAAGGAATAAATTAGACTTTGAAACAAATGACAAGTAAAAGGAATGAATATATACTTTTCTAGCATAAGATAAATGTAATTTGTGTTAATTCTCCAATTAAAAAAAATAGGCATATTGGATTATAAAACAAGATCCAAACATTATTTCACAGTTCTATTTTAATCAGTTAGGCCACACTATCAGGTAGAGTTCAGACTTGGTGATCTAATATTATGCCCTTAAACATTATTTTTTCAAGAATACCTGTGCAATTCTAAATCCATTACATTTTCCTTTAAGTATTAGAATCAGCTTAACATTTTATTAAAAATAAGCACATTGTTTTTGATTTGGATGGCTTTGAAACTATAATATGTGATCACAAAATATGGTAAAGGCTTAAACTTAAAAAAATACATTAGAGTAAGAGACACATTGCTATTACTCTCCCTCAAAAGAACATTTCAAGTGAAGCACGCTTATTTCAGCATTTTTGTCACCTTTACAAACCCTTCTGGAAGGGGTCTTTAGTTGCCATTAGCATTCTCCATGATTTTTGTTCACATCCCATAAAGACATTCTTCAGGAACTGTTCAGAAAATGGTGAAAATAATGACATAAATGTGTTGAGGAAGTTATTTTGAGAGTGATTAATGAAAATTTTAATGTAGTTAATATTTAAAATTTAAGTATTTCTCATATATTTTATCATAACATGTAGAAATCAGCAGGTTTAACTTTTCTCCTTCCCTCTTTTTATTGGTGCAATTTTATTATTCCTTTTTAGCTTTTCTATTTTAGCTTTATTAATTTTTTAAAAATTGCATTGGACATTAAAACATGTTTCTTATTTTTTACAGGTAAATATGAATCTTCAAGGATGATGTAAATTTTAGGCTTCATGTTAAATGCTTTACATTTTTGCTCTTATACATTTTATTTCTAGCTATGTGATACAATTTTAAATTTGCTGTTCTCATTTTCTTTTAGGTATTAAATTCTTTTACAAAGAAAGATAAAAATATACTTTACAGTTACCTGCATTCATCATTTCTGCTGTCTTTATTAACATATGTGGAATGGAATATTGTTTTTGCTACAAATTTCTTCAATGTCCTTGACTCCTTTAGGAAGAACTTTTGCTGCAGTTCTCTTGATGGTGGATATTTAGCATTGGTTTATCCAAATCACATTTTTATTTTAGTTCCATTATAAAGAGTATATTCAGTATTAATAGGATGCTGTATTGAGTTTTGCAATTTTTTCTTTCGTTAGATTATTTTATTTTTCTTCTGCAAAATACATGGTTTTTGATGATAAATCAATACTTATTATTCCTCATATCCATCTCCTTATTAAATTTGTTTTATCTTAATAGCTTCTTTGAAGGCTTCCACATCTTTGTTGAAGAGTTAGCAATTTGAATGTGATATGCTTACATACAGTTTTCCTTGATTTTTATCCTGCTAGACAATTGTTATGCTTCTTGAATTTAAGATTTGACATTTTGGTGAAATCTGAAACATTTTCAGCTTTTTTTCCTCAAAGATCATTTTTGCCCTAACCTCTGCTTCTGATACATAGACTCCATGATTTTAAGAATTCAGATAAAATTCTTAATGTCACTGAAACATATTTTTGTTCTTCGGCTGTTTTTCTCTGCATTTGGATAATTTCCCATTATGCATTTTAAAATGAATTGACGTTCAGTATCTGAGCTCATCTAATGAATTGTTCGCATCAGATACTTTTACAGTAGTAGAATTTTTTTTTTTTTTGAGACAGGGTCTCGCTTTGTAGTTCAGGCTGGCCCTGAGCTCACTATGTAGCCCAGGCAAGCCTGGAACTCAGCAATCCGCCTGTCTCTGCCTCCCAAGTGCTGGGATTCCAGGTGTGAGCCACCACACCCAGCACTGTGGTATGCGGTATTGATTGCTGGTGGGCATGAGTCTCCATGCCCAGCATTATATGTGGTTACCGGGAATCGAACTCAGGACCTTGCGCTTGCGAGGCAGGCGCTGGAACCACTGAGCTAACCCTCCGCCCCTAGAGTTGTAGAATTTTTATATGATTTTTATAAAGCTTTGATTTGTCTGCTAAAATATATGTACATTATTTCCTCATTTCTTTCACATATTTTAAAACACCATTGCAAATACTTTACTGTTGAGGCTGACTTATTGTCTGCCTTTAAATATTTTTAGGAGTTTTTAATTTGAGGCGAGGGTGATAAGCATTTAGTGCAATAATATTGCAACTCTGATCTTTAACTTGTTGTTTTAGGACAAACCTTAAAATCACATTAATGGTCACAGAAGTTCTGTCTCTGGCTCAGTTAGACACCTGTGCATGGCTCCATTTCCATAACTGCACGCCCCAGTGCTGTGCAGTTTCCAGTCTTCCAAAATATGTTTTCTCTTATCACCTGATCAAGATTGCATTTCAGATTCACCACACCTTGCACAGTCACAAGATTAGGGTTGTCTGGGAAATTCTGAAGATTGTCTAACACTCTCCTTTGCAGAATACTCATATAAGTTCCACCCATCCCAGCAGCCATGAACTCTAATTTCTACCTCGTCAACTTTTCAAACTAACTGCTTTGCCTCAGCATTCCTTTCACGCACTCAAGGCTAGAATGTGCTTCTCAGCAAAATGCCAGGATGACCTAGTAACTTCGTTGCACACAGAAAATTACCGTTGCTCTGTCCAAACACCTAAAGCAGCTATTTTGTTTATATTCTTTGCTGGTTTGCTCATTTTTATTCTTTTACTCATTCATTCATTCATTCATTTAGCCAGAGATCTGAACTGGCAATTTAGTGGAAATTATTCTGTTACGGAAAAAAGCAAAAACACCAGAGCAGGGATTTAAGACAAATTCTGTGACTTTTATTTGAAAGACATAAGTTTTGAAATATGTAAGCCTTGTCCAAGGTTGTGTGATAAGTCACTACAAGGCAACACCTTGGTGAGTTAGCTGCTTGTATTTGTCATTACAATATTATGCTGCTACTTCAGCCAGATGTGTTTGTATCAGCTTCTTAGAGCCCTACGGAAAATCACTAGTAGAAAAAAGTATGACCTCAGAAACACAGTGTCATTGCTCAATGAACTGGACAGAAAAGATCAGCTAGACACAGTGCCTTGGATATTACATATTGTTTGTAGTGAACACCTCTATAAGATCTTAGATTACTACTTGAAATGAAGTACACGTTTAACTGTAAGCATATAATTAATCAAATTACTTGTAATTTCAGTGTCATGACTAAATTCATAATTTTACAATTACTCATAAGATGAAAATTAAAAAGAATAAAGAATAACCACAAGCTTAATCATACAGAGTAAGCATGTTTGATTATGAACTGTACCTTTTACCTTTATCATAGAAATCATTATATTTTTAGACAAGGAGGAACTGAAAATTCTTTAGGACAAAGAAGTTATTCTGGAGTTGAACACACTAGATTGGTAGTAAATTAAATTTTTGCACAGAGTACCTGACAAATAACAATTGGAGCACAAATGAAAGATGTCTAATCAACAAGACAGCTAAAGTTGCAGGTGAAGAGAAAAATGAAGTAGACTGAACACTTGTGTGCATACAATAATGATGCAGTTTTAATGACATTTTTCCATGTGCATCGTTGCCAGACATGTTGCATATACATGTACTAAGATAATTTTGAGAGAAACTAAATTCTGAACATCAGTTCATTTAGCATATTCATCATTATACATCTGTTTCATCGGGAAGAACTGTAAAGAAAATAGGATTGGCTCTAGGGATAGAAAAAGATGCATGTGAATGGATAGGCACAAAATTTTCTTCTTTGAGTTCCAGTTCTAGATATCTTCACTGCTGATCTTTCCATTTGCCAATTGTACCTCTGAGTCTCTCATTTGTATCAAATTTGATACAATTTGTATCAATTAACATTGTCATATAATTTTTTTTTAATTCTTTATTGGTACAATTTATATACATCTCAAAATCACATATAACATTGGGAAATTTGTACCAGTATATGCCACAAGTTAATTCTCATTTTTACCCATATCCCTACCCACTCCCCCCTCCTCCCCCCTTATACATGCTCTTTTATTTTCTTTCTGTATCATATTTATTCCTTCCCCTCATCATA
>PVIC010025311.1:0-25397 GCA_004025085.1 Thryonomys swinderianus
AGCCATGTTTTCACATCAGCTGAGCATTTATCATTTTACTATATTATTTACTGGAATAAGATACCACCTCTACCTTGGAGGAGTCATCTGAAAAAGACAGGGTTCTCTGTTAGGATCTGATAGCAGCAAGAAATAACAGTGAAAATAATGGCGAGCTTCTCTTGACTCCCCACCATAGGGCAGATGCTGTGGAAGGTATCTACAGTGTAGAGTAACTCTTTGCATTTTGTCTTCTGAGATCAAGGTCCTGTTCGTACTTGGTTTGTGGTTCTTTCCAAGAGTCCTTTTTACCCTGAGCTTATAAGAAAACTGGAAGTGAGATTTAGCACCAACATGGCAAGCATCATACTAAGTGCCTTTCCCTATGCAACCTATTCCATATAAGTTCTTGCATCATAAATACTTGGTAAGAAGATAAGAATACATCCATCCAAACATTGTAATTAGAGCAACAAACAAATAAGTACATCACAGTCTTTGCACCCCATAAATATTTATAGATCATATACTTTGTGCTGGACACTGATCTAATCCCAGACCTATGCAGAGAACCAGACAAAGAAAACCCAGCCCTCAGGGGTTGACATCCCACTAGAACAATCAGAAAGAGAGAGAGAGAGAGAGAGACAGAGAGACAGAGAGAGAGAGAAAGTGTTTTATATAACAATAAGTCCTGAAAAGGGAATAAAACAGGGCCATGTGATGGAAAAGTGCTAGTTAGCAGAAAATAGGCAGAACCAATTGAGGACAAACATGCCAAGGAGGCCCACCAGGGAGATAAATCTCCAGCCAAAGAGACAGCCTTCCCAAGAGCAGATGGAAGATTTTTCCAAGAGGAAGGATGAGTATACATGAAGCCCAGTGTGGCCTGAGTGTAGTAAGCAGATAGTAGCAGAAAATGAAGATGGGAAAGATCAACAGGGGACCAAACACAGACTGTGAGAATTACACTAAGGAACCAGAAAACCACTACAGGGTCTAAATAAGGAAAGTGACATAACCCTGTTTATGTTTTAAAGGGATCACCTTGGATGCCTCATGGCTGTTGTCCCAGATGGTCAATTAAAAGCATTTGTCATTTTTGACCATTGCTTTGTGCTGAAGATTGTGTTAGACTTAAAAATTCATGGCTTCGTTCTTTGTTGTGTTGTTTTCATTACTGAAAATAAATAGAACTTTGAACCTCAAAAAAAAAGTATTTGTCATTCTAAAGGCCATTCTTTATTCATCTACCTCAAAAACATAAGCTGGCCTAATGCTCTGCCAACCCCCAAGGCTCCAATGGTGAATAAAATATTCAGAGTCCCTGCCCTGGAAAAGCTTGGAGTCTCCCAAAGTTCACAGTTCCATAAGTGGATAAGTTATTAGTGGGTTCTTCCATGGTGTGGGAGAGAGACAAAGTTCAGTGGGTGTTAAAGACACAGCCAGGACATTATACCCAGGCAGAAAGTGACAAACCTCTTGTGGAAAAGTGACCTCTGAACTTATGTACAATGGTCACCAGGAGTCACCTGCATGACCCATGAGTCAAGGCAAAAAATTCTTATGACAAATGAAATGTCATTTCCAACCTGCAGAAGGGAGAGAGACGATATCTTATTGGGCCTGCGACAGTGACCTAGCAGAGCAGGCCAGGGCAGAGTGAAGGAGGGGTTGAAGAGAGGCTGGAGAAGGGAATGGCTACATCTGCAAACCACTGCAATTCAGAAATGGGTTGTAAATTCCGGAAGCAGCCATGGCAGACAAAGGCCTGAGCATCCTCATTCAACAGGGCCAGAGGCAGCTTGAAGGAAAGAACACAGGCACAGGAGAGGGCAACATCAACGGGTTTCTGTAGCTATGTGGTTGCTTTAATATTCAAGGTGTTTCCCCCACCCACCCACCCAGCTTATACCATTTTCTTCCAAACCCCCTGGTACTGTGGCTAATGTGGGGAAGCTGCCTCAGCCTCTCAGGAGCCCATAGGCAGGTAGGTCCACAGGCTGAGCAGTGGCGGTTGTCTGTCAAGTCTTGGTGGAGAAGGAGGAGGTGATGGCTGTGGCCCCACGCACAGCTGCAGAGAGCTGTTTGCACACCTCAGTGGGCCGTGCCCCATCGGCCTCCCTTGTTCTGCCAGATGTGCCTGATGGGAGCTGTCATCCAGTGCACAGGTGCACTAGTAAGAGAGACTAATAAATCTGGCTTCAGAATCATTTAGCCCGAGTTCAAATCCTGTTCCGACCAACTCCTAGCTCTACGATACTGAGCGTGTTGCTTAACCTCTCTGTCTCTCAGTTCTTCCACCTGTAAGTTGAAGCCAAAAGTGTATAAGGTTTTTAATTGAAGGCTCAGGAAGTTAATAAACGTAAGGCCCTTAGAACAATGCAGAACTTACAATATGTTCATTAAATGTTAGATAGCCCTACTCCCTATTCTGTGGCAATGTCTATGCCTTGAGAAATGAATAAACAGAGCAGAGAGAGAGAGAGAACTTTTTTTGTTTACCTACTATGTGCCCATAATTTTATATATTAGTCTAAACTCAGAGAAAATATGTCTACTTACTTTTTATCTAATAGGCAGAAAGCATTTCTCCTAAAAATAATAGAGGCATATATGTCATAATTTTTGCCTATCGATGAGGCTACAAACAACTGTGTTTGGGGAGTAGAGGTAAGGTGCACAAAGACACCAAAACTGCAGTAGAAAGAAATTTGATAGTTGTTCTTCTTAATAATTTTTCCTAGCTTTATCTCCCTCTTTTCTTGATACCATTTCTGGATCTTATCAAAAAATTTACTTTGGGTTTCCTCTTGGAGCTTGAGTTACAGGATCAATAAAAGCATGGGCTCCATCCCCACAGGACAGAGCACTGAGCAGGAAGAACACAGGTTGCGGACCTAGACCCACCTTCCGGGTAGGTGGTGTAGGCTCAACCCCTTCATTTTGTTTGGTGCCTGCACAGTGGATCCTGGCCATACATACCTTATGTCACTGTAGGGGAACCAGCGGTATATACAAAGCATTTAGCATGCTAACACCAAGTAATGGTATTTCCTTTCTTCCCTGACTTGTTTCCTGATCAATGTCCATGAACATGTTAAGCCTTATGCATGATGCTAGCTGGCCATACCAGTGAACCTAGAAGGAACTATGCCATGGGGGCCCACCCCATTCTAGTCAAAAGAATCACTGGTACACAGCTCCACACCAGCCACGGAGCCTTCTTCTGGGAAACTAGATGCAAGAAACCCCAAGAGATTCTTCCTATCATAAAATTGACTTACAACTTGCACATGCAAGAGGAAAACAGCAAAACAAAAGGTGAAAACATGGGAGAGTTGAAGCCATGGGTTAGGAAAGACAATAAACCATGAGGACAGAGGCCGACCAAAAGGTGGGAGCAAATCAAGCAGAAACTGGGTGAACAGACTTCAGAGTCCTGCAGTCAAGATCAACAAACTGATCTCTCGCTCCCAAGATCACCAATACTGCATTCCACGAAGTCCTGTGTGATAGAAGCCACTAAGCCTAACCCCACCATGGTCCCGCCCTTCCTGAGCCTGGTTCATCCATTGTTCCTTGGAGCCCAGCCACACATTAAGATGCCGTGTTTCAAATATCTTTATTTGGTGTCTTAGATTAATTGATACTGGTTTATTCCCAGGAGCATTTAACAATGCCTGGACAAAGTTTAGGCCATCATAACTAAAGTAGGAACGTGCTTCTAAAATTAGTACGTACAGGCCAGAGATGCTGCTAACTTCCCACCGTGAACTTGATGAAGCCTCACTGACAAAGTTCTATCCAGCTGAAAGCATCCACAGCGTGAAGTTAAGAAGGTCAGCCTTAAACTCAACTTCAGATTACTGGAAGCAGCTGCAAAAGCTCTCTTCCTCTTACATCCGAAATAAACTAAAAAATGCAATGCCTTTCCATTCCCTCTATATGATTAGTTCTTGAGGATAATCTGAGAAATTATAATTTTAGTTCCTGTACAGTTCAGTGCCTAGTGCAGAGCCTTCATTTAATACAGTGTATTTGCCTTGTCATTAGAGTTAGTTGTTAACCTATAGTTTAAATCACATGGACAATGCCATCCTTGGAAATCATTGCAGTCACATGTAGGATTTTGTGTATGCTACATACATGGCTAATGTATGAGTAAATGGCTTGGTTTATGCTGGTTTCCATGTTTAAAATTTCAAAGTTTAAAATGGTAGTTGTATATCACATAGTGAAATACACTGTATATATCAGTAATATCAGAATTACTACTATAATAAGTCCAAACTGGACTCATCTAATCCATTGTGAGCTTAAGGAGAAAAACAGAGGCTTGGTACATCAGGAAACAGAAGCCTCTGCCATCCAAAAGAGTCTTGAAAAATTGAACAGGACAAATCTTCTCACATCTAGAAGGAAAGTACTCTTGGATTATGAGAAAAATAAAATATTCCTGTAAGGCTTACTTGTCTTTGGGATAAGGCCTCTAAAAGGGAAAGAAGTTGGGAATTAAAGATTCCAAGAGGGAAGACAGAAAGGAATCATTCCACAAGATTTTATCTCAGAACAAGACTGTGGGTTATGAATATCTGAAAGAATTTTCTTGAACTGAACTGTAAGGATCAGGAAACAAGCAAGTGCTAGGTTTTCAAAAAGATAATAACAAAAGAAATTGCAATACAATTATTTTTAGCTATCATTTATTCAGTGGCCATAAAGTTTCAGGAAAATCATTAAATGCTTTGCATTTTATCTCATTTAATGTTAAGAATCCTAAGGGCTTTATCTTCTGGTAGCTATATAGCTCTATCCAGATAGCTATATAGTTGGGGCACAGAGCCAAGCATTTCAGGTCCAAATCTTTTCTAGAACAAAGCCAGTATCTTTATCCTAAACCTAAGTGCTCTGTTGCCCATAACCCTTAAAAGTGATATGAACTCTATTTCCCTCAGCATGTCTGCCAGTAGAATAAACAGCATATTTCCTACTGCTGAAGATAAGAGAAAAATAAAGACCCTCCCTGCCATCCTCCCCTAGAGTGTGGAATCTGCATTTAGCTGTATTCTTTTGTTCCTGTTCATTAACTACCAAACGTGATATCCATACCACTGTCCATGCAAGTCAGATTTGTGGATGAGTATAGAACTCGATTATATGAGAAAGAAAATTATAGCATCAAAATACACACCTATTTCCCGATGCAATGCTTAGCTTAAATTAACCCCCAAAGAACTTTCTTTGGGGAATAGAATAGATTTCTTTGGGAATAGATATTCCTTCTCCTTGTGAGAAATAACCATGAACTCTTCATAGCCTTAAAAGAAAGAACATTCAAAAGATAATTTACCCTTTATTTGTAATAAAGTTTTGGATTTTACCATTGCCTTTCAATATATGACCTCCAACCACAAATTGTCAAGCTGAGGGCCCCTTGCTTTCTCTCTCATTGGGTGGTTATGCACTGGCTCCCACATTCAGAAAGAAAGCTTTAACTCAAATTCCATGCCTCTATAAAAATCTATACAAAATTATCATTCTGTGTAAGTCAGAATTAGCGTTTAAGCTCTTAAATAGCTGATATTTTCAATCAGATATAGACCAACACAGACTATTTACTATAGTTACCTAGAACTTACTGCTTAGAATGCTTTGTCTGTTTTATTCTACTCTATTATTGAGAATGTGGTATATAATCTATACCAAATAATATCTTAAATGCACCACACTCAAAATTACATGTTCATAAAATGAGGATTTTTAAAGATCACTGAGCTTTAGAAGTATTGGCCACTGATCCCTCTTAGGCCAAAGTCCACCCACCATTCATTTCTGTCAATAAGTTCTATGGGCACACAGTTGTATTTCTTCTTTTGCCTACAGCCTGGTTTCTTTTGCACAACAATGGCAGAGGTCAGTGGTCATAACAGAGATCATATAGTCCACCGAGACCAAAATATTTATGGTCTATTCCTTTAACAAAATACCTCCTTTTACCATCCCTCCCCAAGAATAGCAGCAAAATTGCTACATTAGGACCTAGTTTTCTCCTCAATGAGTGAGGGATTTTAGTCAGGTGATAAATAAAACTAAGATTCCTTTGCTGCCCTCTAGTTATTTGATCCAATAATAAATTTCAAGCCCATACTGCACCTGGTAGTCCAGTAAAAAGTTAAGGGTTTGTCCCTGAACATTTCTACTATCCTTAGTGATGCTTATGCATTAGTTACTTCACTCTTCTCATTTCTAGAAGGAATGTTGTATTTTAGGGTCTGACTGCTCTGTAGAGCCTGTGTGCATGTGTCTTAGCACTAACTCTGAGCATTGAACCCTCTAATCTGCCTCCCATCGCCTCACTCGTTTCATGTCTGTCTCTTCCTTTCTACTTCAATCCTAATAATGACTGTGCTATGGGTAAATCCTTGGTAATGATGGCATGTCTTCATTTTTCACTGGGTTTGGTATACAACATTGTTGGAGTTGTATCTTCCAAGTTCTGTGTATGGAAGTCTAACTCCCCACACATACATACACATGGCAGTAGTGGGAGGTGTGACTTGGTGGGATTGTTTGGGTCATAGTGATGAGGACCTTACAAATGGATTAAGAATTGTTTTTTCTCGGTGGCGAATGTGTTCTCCTTCTTGCAGGATGGGTTTGTCACTGTGAAAGTGACTTATCACAGAACAAGTTCACCTCTGTTCTCCCTCACACACACCTACTCATCTTGCATTTTCCACTTTGACCTGAAACAGCACAGTTTCCCCAGAAGCAGAGCAGAATTTGGAACCACGTTCTTGAACACTTCAGCCTGCAGAGTCATGAGCCAAAATAAGTCTTTCCCCTTTTAAGCATTTCTGCCTCCAGTATTCTGGTATAGCAACAGAAAACTGTCTCAAACATTATGAAGTTGCACAGGAGAAGAACAAATGCAGTGTGTGCATCTTGAATGGGTGGGTGCACTCCATGCCTACATCTTGCCACTGCCTTGAGTCTTTTCCATGGCACCTGGTGCCATTCTTCCACCTCTTCTTTATCTTATGGGTGTGTGTTTCTGTTTTTCCTCAGTCACCACTCCAACTTTTGGTGCACACAACATGTAAATGTGGTTTTTGTACTAGCTCCCTGAGCTGCTGGCTTGTGCTTGAACATTCGGACTGACCCCATGGGAGATGGAGAGCATGACTTTCCTGAGCAGGACTGTCTCCACTGCAGCCTTTGCTCCAGTCATCGTGAGCCAATCAGTCCATAGCCACCATGGTGAGGCCACTGGAGCAGAGGGCAGCCTGGCAGACTCTTGAATTAGCAGTAGAGAGAATGCTAATATTTGGGGAAGATGAATGTGTTTTGCTGATTTCTGTACCTCCCTCCTGGCTTCAAATAAAAGTAGTTGTGTATAGGGGCTAGGGATTTAACTCAAGTGGTACTGCACCTATCTTGGAAGCACAAGGGCCCAAGTTCAATCCTCAGTACAGCCACAAAAAAAAAATAGTTGTTTATGTTTGAAACACAGATATGGTGACAATAATGTATTGGGGAAGGTTCTTATAAGGACTCTCAATGGGATAAAAGTGATAAGCAGACTGAGATGGAATCATCAGAAACAAGATCCCAGACCAACACTCTCTTGAGATTTCTGGTTAACTTATGTGAATAAGTGTTTGATCCTAATCATATAGGTTTAAAAACTTGCCAATCCCTCTTATTTTAAGGATCTGCAGAAGCAATACAGAGTTCATAGTAAGGAGCATAAACTTTGGAGACATTCTTCCATGTTTCAGATCTAACCTGTACCTCTCACTGGGTGTAGAAATTCAGACAAGTGTATTTGCCTGCTTAGTGTCTCAGATTCCTTTGCAAGGCAGAAACACTTACACAAAGCACCAGTTATTATTATTTTTTTTTGTATCATGCTAGATCCCAAGCTAAGGAATTCATGTCCATGACTTTTCACAAGCCATAGAAATAAAGTAGGCATCAGTAGTGCCCTTAATTTATAGGTGGGGAACTGGTTCCTAAAGTTGTAACTTGTCAAAGATCGAAAAACAGAGGAGCAGCACGATCGGGAAGCCAACTGAGACCTGTCCCACTCCCAAGTCAGACTTTTCAACATTGCTAATCTACCCTGTTCAGAGAAGAGTGTTGGCAACAAAAGCAATCCCAGGGCAGCCTGTTCCTAAGAACCACCATCCATGGCCCGAGACATAAGTGCAGAAGGCGGCAGCAAGGACGGAAGCTGCTGCTGCATGCTTAGCCTGCTTCCTCCCCTTAAAGCAATCAGCCATTGGCGACAAATGAGAAACTGAGAAGTTTTCTTTTTTGGTACTTAGATTTATAATAAGGAGCTTATCATTGCATGTATTTTGCTAATCTCTAGTATTTATCCTGGTCATTTACTGTTTTTCTGCTTTCGTCTCCTCACTCCTCTTACTTAGTCATTTCTGATAGCCCCTTTGCAGAAAATCTGCTCTTGTTCGATAGATATTTCACAAAGAAGAAAATCCAAGCAAATCTTGTGAGCAAGGAATCCTAAAAACATACCAGATCCATGGAATGCTGGCCCGGTAGCGGCGCAGAACTTCTTACTATCTCTATCGACTCACCAAAAGCTAGGACCCCTTTGGAAAGGTTTTACTATTCAATGGTACTGGTAGGCACCATCATATTGTTAATCTACATATACTTAAATCCCATTTTGATGCTAATGGAGAAGAATTTGGGGATGAGTTGCAGCCACTGAACACATTTGATCCAATTCCAAGGGCTAAGGCTGGAAAGAAAGGCAGTCGGAATAGGGGCAGGAGGCAGGAAGAGAACGCTGCTGCTTGAGTTCCTTGGGGACCAGAATTTATTGAGTCCTGGCTCTGTGTTCGGGTCAGTGCTGTGAGCCTCATTGATCAACATGTCTTCAACCTTCTGAGCCAGATTTTGTTATTGTGTTTATCTTCCAGGCGAGCAGACAAAGGCTAAGTAAGAGGGGGTCAGTCCCTCTCCCCAAGGCATGCTGCTCATTCTCAGTGGAGCTGAACCCTGCCTCTGAGCTCACTTGAGTAACTTACAGGACTGTCACAAGGTCTGCAGCTTGTAGAATAGAGACGCTCTGAAAAGCACACATGTGGTTGCTACAGTCTCAGCCTACACAGGTTCAAGGCTGGTCTAAAATGGTGCGCAGATGCATGTGTGAAGCTCAGGGAGCCAGCAGCAATGCTGTTGTGAGGACAGTCCTACCAACGCACTCAAATGAGGAAGAAGGAAAGAAAGGCAGAGGGAGAGAGGGAAATGGGAAAGAGGAGAGGGAGGGAAGAAAATAATAAGAGAAAACCATGCTAGGTTGTACCAGATGTCACTAGCAGAGAAAGTGAGTTCAAAGATTATATCAGGTACAGGTGTAAAAACCCCCAAAGGAAAAGTATCCAATCTAGAGACAGGAAAACCCAAAGTTTAGAAAATTCAAAGACATAAGTGCTTCATCAAAGACCTAAATGCTTTACATTTTTTCATATTCTGCCATTTCATCTAAAAGACTTCATCCTCAAAATAGTCCCCTTGACCAAGTGTGGTGGTGAACACGTGCAATCCCAGCACTGGGAGGCTGAGGCAGAAAAACTGCAAATTTGAGCCAAGGATAGGAAATTAAATTAATCAGTTAATAATTAATTTGTTATTCTGCTTATCTTCCAGATAAGCACAGATAATTAATTTGATTAATTAAATAATCAAAATTTAAAACAAATTCTAAAGGGCTAGGAATGTAGATTGGTACAAAGGTTATTGCTTCCATCCTTAGTGCAGAAACAAATGTTCCCTTAAGACCAGACATTTCAGAAGGAGAAAGGAAAGACTAGGCTGGAACATTCTTCTCTAAGCACAGAAAGGTTCTGGAAACCCCCATCTGCTCTCTATTTCTCTGAACAAAGCCAAACACAACCCCACTCCTGACCTGGTCTCTGGCAAGTGGAAGGACGTCCAATGCTCATAGTGATCATTTGAGAAAGAACAGGTCCCGGAGAGCAAATCCCACTGCAGCACTTTGTCATGACCCAATTTTTGCTCATTCCAAAGAAAACACTTGTGACAAACAGATGAAGCCACTGACTGCACTGTCACTAAGAAAGAGCTGCCACTGTGTAAGGGCAGAGGGCCCACGGAGAAGGGCCTTCGGGTTGAGAAGGCATAGATCTGTGTAGTGTTTCTTGTTCCCTTAAGTACGCACAATCCTCATCTATCTATTCCTATGTTGATACTGCTGAGTTAGTTGATTGATACTAGCAAAGCCCCTGCATTTAAGGGCTTTAAATTTTAGTGGGGGGTGGAGAGAAGGGCATGAAATATTAAGAATAAGCATATAATGTATGATGTGGCTGAAGGTCATGTAAAAATGAATCAAAGAGGAGGAGACAGACAATGACGGAGGAGCATCTGTCCTTCTAACTGCAAAGCCCTCTTCATTTCTCACACTGCTGTGGTGCCTCCCTGAGGTCCGGGCCAAGGTCGACCTTCAGTCCTCCAGCATGTCCCATCTTGTGTCCGGGGAAGCAGGGGGACATCATGACCTTGAGAAGGAAAGATTAGCTCGCCACCTTCCTTCTATTTTAGACTATCCTAACAGTACCCATCATCTTATTTTAAAACTATATTTAAATTACATATTCATTTATAGTATATTGATAATGTAAACATCAGTGTTTCATCGAGCTTTAGAGATCTGCTTAGAGACCAGGTGTTATCCTTGCTTTTTAAACAATGAGTGATCCCAAGTCATAGGAACACTTGGCCTCTTTGTCTGCAGGTCCTGAATTATGGATTCAACCAACTGTGAAGCAGAAATACCTGAAAAGTAAGTGCATCTATAAGGAACATGTACAGATTTCTTCTTGTCACCATTCCCTGAACAGTACCGTACAACTATTTACATTGTGTTAAGTAATATAAATGATCTAAAGAGAACTTAAGTACAGAGGATGGTGTGAACAGGTTATGTGCAAGTGCTGTACCATCTCGTATGAGGAGATGGAGCATCTTAGGCCCCACAGAGGTACCAAGGGACGATGGCATGCATGCTCCACAAAAGTCCCTGGGAAGGATCGCCCTGTGCCTGTTTATGGATCCTCATCTCCTTCTTCCTCAAAGAATATTCAGGAAATGTCCAGGAAGGACTGAGTAATTCATAGCTCTATAGCCTTCTACTTTTATCTTCACTCTGTAAATAGGGGAAGAAAAGACTTGAGTCAAGTCCCTATTTCCATCATGCAGGAAGCGATTCTGGGTGATAATAAGAGAGGATAGCAAAGAAGGGGGAAAGGGAGGAAATTACTGGCTTGGTCAAAGCTTGCAAAATGGCACCAGTGATTAAAACATCTTATGCTGTCCTCGGGCTGCAGAAGCTATCACTGACAAAAGATCTCATGCACACACACACAAAAGGAAAGAAATTAGCCATTAAGAAATATTTCAGCATAATGCAATTATTACAGCTGTATAATTGAATGGGGAAACCATTGATCTGTAGTAGAAAGGAAATTGCTCTTCTCATTGTGTTCCTATGAATATGTGAGCATTAATCTCCATCTATAATCAACGTTCATTTCAAATCTGATTGCGTGCTACTAAACACCCGCAGCTATGCTAACATTATGTTAATATGGTTCAACATCATAGCTCCCAGCTTCACAGCACAAATATTTTTCTTTGGCAATCAATAGTAATTTCAGCTGAGTGGATGGAAGTCACGTTTTAATGGTAATCTTTCCTCCAAGCCTCCAAGTGGAAACTCAGTTGGTGTCTTAACATGGCTGCGGCACACTGCATATGATCAGATAAATTAATCGAGAGGGAGAGAGAGAAGAAGAAAGGGAGGGAATGTGGGGCAAAAATAAGATAAGAACCCAGTGTGGAAAAACTGTAAATCTAGCTAATAGATGAAGTGTGTATTAGGTAGGAAAAAAGAATTGTTAAGATGAGATTAGGTGAGTCTGTGGTGAGGGGGTGTCTATGAAGGAGGCTAGGATTGTCCAGAACTGAAACTGTATTTCTCTGTCAGTCAGGTTTCCATGTAATTTAGGTCTTGCCAGAGCAACCAAGACAGGTGAGGGAAGCAGAGGAAGGCTGACAAATCTAGATGGATGTATTAGGACCATCTTTGATTTTGAAGATCTCTGTCTCTGTCTTTGTCTGTCTCTGTCAATGTCTCTCATTCATAGCAGATAATATAAAATATAGAAAATCTTATGAACTTCTATATAAAAATGGAAAAAATTGAAAGGGAAGAAATGTTTGAGGGAAGAATCTACACTTTAGGCTGTTACTGCTGGATCCCAGGTACAACGATGGGCAAAGCACTCCTATCAGCACAGACCTGAGAGTCAGAGAGGCAGTTGAATGACAAACTCACAGCATCAACCTACTTTGCTTTGGGAGCTTTCCATACCTTTCCCACTCTTTTGGCCATTATAGCGCTTTTGTCCCATGTTGCTTATGAACAAGGACAGAGAAAGGTAGAAGAAAGAGCTTTGATTATATTCATTGGCCACGTATCTTTTTCAGCTTGGGAAGGCTAAACAATGGAACTCCTTAGTTGCATTTTGTGGCTGGGATCCCACCCCCAAGGCTGACGCCCTCCATGGTCTCACTTCCTCTTCACATTTTGTTCTCTGGGAAGGATCAAGGTCATGACCTTTTCGTGGATGTGTTATTTATCACAAGGTGAAAGAAAATGCAACAATCTAAGATGGCCCCGGCCTCTCACTCTGCCTGGTGACCTTGGCATTGCTGTACTCTGCGGTCACAGTCCTTTTCTCCACTGTCCCTCCTGGGTCCTGCTCTGAGGGTGAGAGCAAGAGGGCCTTGTCTTCCGGCTGGAGGGCTGCAGGATGGACACCCACAGGAGGAAGGCCAGAGAAGACATGATAATAACCAAGTAGGAAAGACGGGGTGATACATTGTAGGCTAAAAGGCCTTCAGCACTCAGTGTTGACTGAGGATTTAGAAAAACAAACAAGAGCTGTATGGAAGAAAAACTCCCAGGGTTGTTAGTATACAGGGAAACAAAATTTTGAAACCTTTTTCAGTGTATTTTTGCAGCTTTTCCCAGTTCATCATTCTCTAAAGAATGGGGAAACTAATACCCTCAGGCTGGGCCGTTGCTTTCTTACAATCTGAAAGTGAGTGACAGTTCCTGTTACCTTTACCTATTACTTGAAGTTAAAAGTGCCTTCTTACCAAGGCCATTAATTCTTGTGAAGTCTGACTTACATAATAATGTTATCTTGTTATAACCCAGCTCTCTCTCTAACACCCGTTCATCCTAGCAGCTCCAGCCTCACA
The DNA here is from genome assembly GCA_004025085.1 of Thryonomys swinderianus. NCBI lineage: Eukaryota > Metazoa > Chordata > Mammalia > Rodentia > Thryonomyidae > Thryonomys > Thryonomys swinderianus. The sequence continues at coordinate 13,306 of PVIC010025311.1, forward strand.
CGGTTTGGGTAAAGTACAGATGTTCCTAACATCTCCCTTCTGACCTCCCCAAACCATGTGTTTCTCTCTTAATCTGTCACCAAGAAGCCACCCACGAAATTGGCACTGTGAGAGATAATTCTGAAGAGTTTTGAAAATAAAGCATACAGAACCTGGAAACATAGCTATATATTTTCAGCCATGTTTAAAGTCACATAATACTCCATAGAGTACCTGACGACATTTCACTAAGCTGATTGTTCAACGTTTGGATGCCTACTTTGAGCTTTGCTGCTTATTAACAAAGCCGTAAACATGTCAGTGGGGAAATAGCCAATCTTCCTACCATAAGAAAAAACTGGGGAAACAATGCAGAGAAAACAATGCGCCAACAAATAAAAATGTATTCCTTTGTCAGCACATTCTGTCGGAAGATACGGAGAGAACTTTGCTGAAGAGTTGACGAGTCAAGTGTTAAAAAGAGATTATTGGTGTGTGAGGCTTGCGATACACTGTGGTGAAAGTACAGATGTTCTTAACGTCTCTTTATGGAATTTGTCATATGAGACAAAGAACGAACTGCATTTTTTGCTAACAAATATATGTAATGGAGAAAAAAAGCAATAGATGATTTTAGTATGAAATCAATATTTGTTGCAATAAAATGATGAATGAATCTGTTGATGGAGTTGCAGATTAAATGGAATTGAGTTAAAAATTCCAACTGAAATTATAAAGTTGGCTTAGGACATAAAATTCATAACAACATCTTATTGATAGCTAAAAGAAAAAAGCACTGTAGCCCTAAGTGTATAAAAGTGTTTATAGGTTGTTATCAACATGTTTAATTTTATAAGAGAAAGGATGTTCCAACTAGGAGAAAAGAATGCTTACCTATATAAAGTGACAATAAAATATTTTTATAATACAACAAAGAACTTCAAAAGCCTTCTAGATTTTGAATTGTCCATTTTTTCCTTCTGTAAAGTGACAAATTTGCTGAATACTTTATGCTGCCATAGGAGTGTCTTTCAGTAGACATGTCACCTTGGAAGATCATATAGTAATAATAATAATACAATTTTTCATTTCAAGATTAAGAAGGCAGATAGCATACCTGGGAATATTCCCTAAAGAATTAAAGCCAGCATACAAGAGACAGCAATAGACCCAGGTTTAGGTATGCAATTCACAATAAGTAAGCTAGAGAAACAGCTTAGGTGCCTATCATTCAATGAATAGATACAGAAAACGTGATACTTATGCACAGTGAAGTATTATTTGGCCATAAAGCAGGATTAAATCATGTCATGTACAGATAAATGGGTAGAAGTGGAGAATAATCGCATTAAACAAAATAAGTGAGACTCAGAAAGTCAACTATCAGTGGTAACAATGAAAATTCTCAGAGGGTTTTACATGCACTCACAGACATGACAAAATAAACTCACTCTTATACAAATAACAGCTACTATTTTGAAAAAATTAAGCTGGCATTTTAACACTGAGGAACAAAATTTCTGCTGGGTGCATAAAACAGTTTATGGGCACAATATTTTTTAAATGAATGTCTGAAGATATCTCCTTTGTTATAAAAGTTTTTGTTTCTAAAAGCAATGTAAATTCATTAATAATAAGTTTTCATATCTACATCCTGTAAAGTTCTTTCTATATCCGATGTGACAAATTCCATAACAAAAGGGATGCTAAATAGTTGCTTAACCTGCATAACATTCTTCTAAGGGAAAAAGTTGCAATCGAATTACTCTACGGGGCACCACCTGATTATTCTGGGAAAGCACTAACTGACGTTACTGGGGATGAATATTTTCTGGATTGCAACAACCAGAAACAGAACTGGTTGCATAACTATGAAAGAAATGAGATGAAAAATACGAATATGAAGAGAAACTGGGTTCTCTCCCTACACTCTGATCTGGATCTCTGTACCAAGGATATTTTGCTTTGTAACAACCTGCCCCAAAATGCTGCTGTCTCTTGTAGTTCTATGCTTTGACCGCATCTGAGGAGGTCTTGCTTAGGATGTCTGTGTGTTGTGATCAAGCTGATAGGGCTGGACTTACCTGAAGACTTCTTGAATGGAAAGTCTGCGGATGGTCGGTCAGAGGTGAGTCTGGGAGCAGGGTGGGGAATAAATGATGGTTCCCATGGACCCAGACATCACTCTGTCCCACCGCCATGGCACATGGCTAGCATGGTGCCTTGGTTGCATTCTGGACCCAGGACCCTTAGACTCGTCACGTGACATCTGCCTTTCTCCAGAGTGAAGGGACACATAGAAGTGCTAAGGTTTCTAATCAAAGAGACTTGAAAGCTCAAAAGGCTGCTTCTGCCACATTTTGTTGACCAAGAAGATTGACAGGTGCAGTTTGGCTCCAAGAGCAAGGGAACCAGAAGGCACTGGAGACAGCCATCCACTTCCACGTGAGCTCAGGTGAGCCCTTGAAGCACCCGCTACCCAACAAACATGAAGGACAGGCAAAGCATGGTTTAAGGTTCAAGGGTAGCTCATGTGCTATGAAGCCTGAATCCTCTTCCTGTTTTCTTGAGGACCCAAGATGTAACAAAGGATTTTCCCCATTTGGGGGGGATAAACTATTAATAGGAAATGTCTATTGAACATTTCTGACACAGGAGAAACCTCTCCTGTGATTTAATTTGATCCTCTCCCACAGATCTTTGGATAATTTGTGTCCTAGGACTCTGCAGGAGTCAGACTCAAAGAACCGTGTGACCGGCCTGGCACCCTGCATAATGGCATCAAAAGCACGAGGACAGTCCAGCTCAGCTGAAAGCAGCCACCAAGCTCAGAACTGCTATGTGGTGGAAAAGATTGGGAAAGATAAGTTGGCTGATTTATATTTTATTATATTTTTCATAAGTTATAATTTCACCTGGTCACCAATTTTGTTTTATTCATCTTCCTTCACTTTATTAAAATAGCCTAAAAAATGAATATGACATGTCCTTTCTAAGGAACAGGATGAGTTCGGGCCTTAGGTAATTTTTTAAAAACTAAGTCACACTTTTCGGAGAGGAGTAGGTTTTCACTAAAGGACACATTGGGAACTGTGGCATGGAGCGTTCTCCTGGAAACCGGATTTGCATTTAGTTTATCCGACAGAAAGAACCCGTTTCCTTCCTAGAGGCACAGGAATTGTTGCCCCCGTGTCCCCTTAGCACATACGACATCTCTGTACAGCCTGAGGATCAGGTTCCACACACATGGCTCTGTACAAATGATTTGGGTTTTTGATCTCTCTCTCCCTCTCCCATTCCTCCCCTCCCTCTCTCCTTCTCCCTCTCCCTCTCTTTCTTCTCTCTCCCTTCCCTCTCTCGTTCTGTGGACCCTGGGCTGCTCATACCTGTCCACAAAATTCCACCAAGAGGAAAGTGGTTGTGGATTCTGCCTGAGGCTCAGTCAGACAGGCCCTGGCAGGTTCTTCCCGGGTCACAGGGGCCCTGAGCGGCTGCTGCCCGGCAGGACTCCACCCACCACGGGTGCTGGTCACTGTCTCACTGCCCTGTGCTCCACAGTCACCTCCCAAGTCAATCCACGCCTCAGAATCTTTGTCTCAACATCTGTTTGGGGCAGAACCCAAGCTAAGACAAATATTTGAATTTTTGCTATGTGTCCATATAATCCTTACATAAGTAAACCAAATAAATGAAATGTAAGTTAATAAAATCCTTAGAAGGCAGCACAGGCTGCGTGAGGCCTGGCGCACAGACTGGGCCTCTGGCTGGGTCTAAGCATCTCCTCCTCACCCCTGGGGGGAATGCACACTGAGGGCCAGAATGCAGGATGCAGAGCGCCCAGGGAGATGCGGGGACCAGCCCTGCCCACCAGCCACGTGGGAGAGGTGCCCCAACTTGCTCCTTGCCCTCCCTTCACCAGAGTCTTTCACTTGACCCACTTTAAGCTCACAGTTTTGCTAGGCGCCACCTTGAACCAGCACAGGGCCACCCCGAGGCTCGGGATTCGTTGTCTGGGTCTGACCTGGCGCCCCTGCGCCCAGGCCCTGGGGAGCTGAACAAAGCTGTCTGGAGATTACAAGCCATTTCACCACAATCAGAGGTTATGGCCCCTACTTTTTAACACCCTCTTTTTATTTGCAGGCTATGAAGTGTAATAGTTCACCATTTTGGTTTAAGTATCACCATAAAAGTCAGTGAGATGGAACAGGCAATAAGTAGTTCTTTTACATAGTGTGGCTGAGCCTGGGAGCTCACGTCTTCATTAACCCACAGAAACTGCTTGGAAATAAAACTGAAACTGCACGGCTGCATGAGCGCTCCATACCACCAGAGACCGGTCAGCATCCGCTGAGTACAGTGTATCCCCACCCTTCCCCCTACTTTCCCCTCACCCCACCCCCTACACGCCATGTCCCTTAGCTACTCTTTGGAGTGCCAGGTGCTGAGCAGGTTGGGAAAACAGGAAGGCAGAGAACAGATGAACTTCCTAAGGGTGACCTGACTTTAGGACAGAAAGTGAAAAATTCAACCTAGATGCTTTTACTGGGCCAACCTATAATCCCATTTTGCTATAGACTGAAACACAAGAACAACAAATTTGAGCCCAGCCTAGGCAACTTAGCAAGATTCTATATCAAAATAAAAAATTTAAAAGTGCTGGGGTTGTGGCTCAGTGTGGAGATCCTGGGTTAAGCCCTCAGTACCACACACATACACACACACACACACACACACACACACCACACACACCACACACACACACACACACACACACACACACACACCATCTCTTGGTACTACATCCTCCCAGTCCAGTAGTTAAGTAACACCACATGTTCTTCCTCCCCAAAAGGCTCAGCAACATGAGCACAGGCAACATGCCGAGTTTCTTTGCCCTTAAGTAGTCTTGAGTTTCTCCTCTTCAAATGATTTCTCCACAGTGATTCCTACCTCGCTACCTGTGTGCAGAGTCAGGATAGTGTAGTTTCCCCTAGGATCGTGGGTCAAACTTTCCTGTACACAACTCCCAGTGACTAATGAGGCTAGCGTGTGTCCCCTCAGTGTAAGGCATTACAGTGCAGGTGCCACTTGTTCCCCACCTTTCAGGACCACCTGTTCTCCCTCGGGTTGAGCTCTTGTGATAATTCCTTACAGACGTGAAGTTTGCTCCTTGGACGCAACTGACATCTACAGGGTTCTCGGACATGCCCCATGCTCTACCCCATTTCTTCATTCTGTGCAGAGACTCCGCCCCACTCAGAGTAACTGTCCCGACTGCTGAGGTGTGTCCACTTCGTCCACCAGTGAGGCTCCATCTGTAGCCACCGATCTGTCTGCCGTCTACTTACTGAAAGATTTACCTGCGTGATATTCCAGATGTTGAACACTGCCAGAAGTCTGAACTCTGATTTACTGGGGAAGGAGAGAGCACTTAATTCGACGTGATTTAAAGTGTCACATAATCTGTCTATATTTGGAAATATCTACACTGCTGTCTTCACACAGAACCAGACACAGCCTCAGGCCTCATGCTTCCCTTGTAACTCAGCAACCTACACAAATGTCTCTTTCACATATTATCAGCGTGTCTTTAATAGTCTTGTGACTCTTGAAGCAGCCTTAGCCTGAATAAGCAGAATCCTGCAGGCTGTGGTACAGAAGGAGCCAACAGATTCACACCACCAAGTAACATTTCAAAATATTCACGCTAACCCTCTTCAGTGTCTGGTAAGGTTCTTAAAGAACACCCACTCTTGACTGTTATATCTGACATGCACTCAAAAATGGCAGTTCTCATTCAACGCTAAGGGGTTTTCACCTTGTTTTTATTTTTGTTTTGACAGGAGGTGGGGTAAGGGAAGAGATTTATAACTCAGCGAAACGTGGCAGATGGCACAGTTTTCTTTCACTCTATCATGGAGATATTTGCTACAAAATTTCTACAGCCCTCTTTGGAGGTTTCAAGCACCACACAGATATCACCAGGCACAACACTGAGCTGTGGAAGGAGTAACTATCAAACAAGAGAAGTTCCAGCTATGGGAAGAGCCCGAGCTCTTAACAGTGAGTTCCATCAGGGTATCTCCGTGAGAACCTAACGCTAGGGATTTGGATATCCCGTTGTAGTTACTGTGTGTCTCTTCCATCGATGGCACCTAGACAAAATGCAACAAAGGAGCAAGTCACAGTTCTCCCCCGAGATGCATAGTGTCCCCTCTTAAGATCACTCATCACCATTCACTGAAGGTCTTTTTTGATCACTGACTCAGTTTGCCCCACACCAAAGGTAGAGGCCGCCCTCTCAGCAGATTTACTGTTGCTTGCTTTACACATCTATTATGTATGAGTTTGACTACTGTGCATCAGTTCTGAGTTGCTCACCAGCAAAACTAATCAATTTTAGAAGATGCAACATCAAGGGGTCTCTCAATCAAGGGTCCTTCTTTACTCTGACCAAGTGGACCCCATTTGACTCTTTACCCACCTATACAATGTCCTGAGTCGTGGCACTGATTAGGTCTGGAGCACTCTTGGAGATTTTCCCTGAGCTCTACTGTGTGGTTTGACCTGGTTTCTGTCCCTGCAAAAGCTGGCGGTTGAGCTCTTCTGCCTCTGTTAACTACCCACTATATTCTCCAAAAGAAATGTATCTTTTGTTTGCCTCTATGAGGCTGATGTCGAGTCTTATTTTTTTAACAACCTGGGATCATAAATCATTCAGGAGCAAGGAGACCTTTTCCATTCAGGGACCAGTGGAGGTTCAAGAAAGTCTAAATTTCTACAACTAGGTTTCAGCACCCAGGGGCAAGGTAATTAACCTTTTATTAGAGTGTAAAGTCTGCCTCTTCTCCCCAGGCAGAGACAAACAATCCACCCAGACTGACTGAGTGAAGGGATCCTCCGAGCCATGTGGTTTGCACAGGGAGAAGAAGCTGGAGCCGCCCGTCATGGCCCTGGCCAGCTCCAGCTTCACAGCTCAGGCAGAGAGCTCCTGCGTCACCCTGGGCGGTCGGGTGGAAATAAACTGCCTGCTGCCTGGATCTGGCAGCAACAGCAGGACCAGCACCAAGGAAAGTTCGGACTCCAGACCCCACGAAACCAGGAAATTCCAGGCTGCGGCCTAAATTGTAGCTGGCTTCCTGCTCTGTGCTCCCAGCTCACACACATATCCTGCAGCCTCAGCACAGAGTGCAGCACACAGCCAGCTGCCCACGTGGGCTAAATTATGGAGGCTCAGAGTCTCCGAGGCCAAAGCCCTTCATAACTCTACCACCCTCTGAACCCCAGGGCTAGGAGGAACCTTCACCTTTTGTTTACTTTAATACTTGGAAGTAGCTGGCTGTTAATTTTAACCAGGGCACAAGAAACAGAACATTAATGTTAGTTACTGCGGGCCAGAGACTGAACTAGAGATTGAATGAAAATTACCTAACCACTCACTCTTTCCAACAGCAGCTTAACCAAAGTAGTATCATCCTCATTAGACAGAGTTTGTCTACAGTTATATGATGGGTAATATGTACCATGTTTGGAATTTGAGCCTTTTTATTTTGTCTCCAAAAGCCTAAGTCCCCATCTGATATTGTCTAACTGATGGAATCAAGAGAGCTGGAACTGTTCTCAAGTGCCTTTTTAAAATTGTAAAACCAGTTCATGCTACTAGACTTTCCTGTGGACAGAGCCAAGAAATGCCGTCCTGTGGGCCAGGGGATTTTCCTTTCTGTTCTGGTCTGGCAAGGTCCACTGTCCTTGGGAGGAATATCCAGCTCACAAGGACAGGACTTGGAAAGGAGACCCCAAGATTTGGAATCAGAAGGCAAAGCCAGTTGTTAGCTATGTCTGCACGAAATGGCTTCTAACCCTTGCCTTCTTCCTGTCTTCCACCCACTCGGGTGTAAAAGAGGCCATGATGATGTCTCTGTCTGTGGCAGCAGTGGGCCTTGTGAACAGGAAATAACCTACTCAAAAGGGGCAGGAGAGGCCCAGCCTCAAGGAGAGTAAGTTGTTATCACCAACATCACCGTTTAGATTTGGAAAAGAAGAAGTTGTTTAGTTAGGTGTACTGTTTTTAAACTCTCTATAAACAGTGCAATCTTTATGAGTTACGAGGAGTTCCCCCTCAACTCCCCACCTCTGCATGACTTAGATGATGAAGAGACCAAGAACAGTGATTAACGGACAGTTAATTAGCACTGCAATGTTAATTAGCTAATGTAATATAGAAATGGCCGCCCCACACCCTGACATAAGAAGTGTTACGAAGCAGCAGATGATGAGTTCACAAATTAGTGGAATGGGAAACAGTGGCCCTTGTTCCCTTTGACGGGAAACCACCACTGCCTTGTCTTTTCTGTGAACTTTTCCTGGCTCCTATAGGGTCCTGCTGGCTTCCTAGACCCTTAATCAGTAACATAAGCAGGTGATTTGCTTGATAATTATATGTTTGTGGAAGAAGAGGTTTGGAGGCAAAAGGGATTGACATTCACAGACTTGTGTTTAAAGCTCATCTTTGCCATTTGTTCACTGAGTGATCCTGGATGAATTTCTTTACCTTTTAGATGATGTTCCCGTTTTACAAGGCAATTCATACTTCTTGCGACTAGTCAAAGGCTATATAAAAAGCTAAACTGAAAGCATCTCTCATGGTGCTTGGCTTGTGTTGAACACAGAACAGTTTCCTTTTCTTCTGGATTCCAATTTCTTGAGCCTCATATAATTTAACATAGTTCTTTGTGACATCAAGACTTTATTGGGTGGGTTGACTCAGACGTGGTCAGGGGACACTGCTTCTGTTTTAAGAAGAAAATTGGATTCAAAATATCTTTCACTGAGACTCAATCAAAGTGTAAGTTGAATTTCTTGACAACTCTTTCTGATCTCGGGCCCATGAAGCAGCTCTGTCATTTGTTTAATGCCAAGTGGTGTCAAAAACCAAAGAAGACTGCAGATTTAGCTTGGCGGCACCATGCCTGCCTCACAAGCGCAAGGTCCTGAGGTCAATCCCTGGTACCAGAAAAAGAAAACAAAACAAAGAATAAAGAAGAAAAATTATAATCTGCACATCTCCAACCCAGGTGATTTTACTGGAAAAATTTAGTTTTACAGAACATGTGAATAAGTAGAAAAACATACAATTCAATAAAACACATATAAATTCTCATGGCTAAGCAATATAGTAGTTCCCTCAAAATAAAACATCTGTCCCTATAGACATGAGTATGATATGCCAAACTTAGTGAAAAGTAATAAGTAATTTATAAAAAATTCATTTATATCATTTACTACCATTGAAGAGTGCTTTATAGTGGACAATAAGAGTTCGATGTTAGAATATTTGGAGCTTAAATATCCCCCATGTTATGGGGAGCAATGGGGCTCTCGGAGGGTGACTGGCTCATGTGGGTTCAAACACCATCAAATGGATTCATTAGAAGGTCAGATCTATCATGATAAGATCATATCACCTGATGATACTTTGGAGAAATTGTGGGAATGGAGGTAGAGCTTAGGTGAAGGGACTGTATCCTAAAGGTTGGATCTTAGGAAATAACTGCTTCCAAGCTCCCTCCTTTCTGGCTCTTCCTCTCTCTGCTCCCTGATCATCCATGAGGTGAGCCACTTTTCTCCACTCTTCTCTTGTACCATGACATTTTTGGATCATGCCACAGGTCTAAAGACAACAGAGCTAGCTCGCCACGGATGGAAATGCAGAAATTGTGACCTAAAGTATATCTTTTCTGTTAAAGCACATTTTCTTGAGCATTTTGTCATAGTGATGGCAAACCCTCACATAAAAGGTACCAACATACTCTCAGATATCTATATCTGTATATCTATATATAGATATATATAAACATTTTTCACATACATGTGTGTTTCAGTATTCAAATACATTGTCCACATTTTCTATAATACTCATAATCAGAAAATAAATTAATTTTTATTTCCCTTTACTAAGATCATACATGCACACATCCACACATGAAAACAGATTTTATAAAAGGCTAATAAGCATTAATTTATTCTCTGATTGGGTTGGGAACTGTAGAAAATGTCAGTTAAGGTCCAAACAGGAGACATAGCACATAACAATTTGAATAAGAAAACTTGAACATAATGAATGATGTAGAATTACCTACTAAATAGTAAAAAAAAAAAAAAAAAAACCCTACAGAAACATAGTCAAGGAAGCAGAGGCTGGCTCCAGAACTGAGATAGAACCAATCCAATCCTCCCCTTCTCAAACAAGATCTACCGCTGATAAAATGGCTCCTGATGGCATGTAAGTTTCTTGAGATATATCTTCTGGGATCTCAGGAGGGGCATTGATGGGAAAGAGTCAGGTTCTCTGTGGCACTGCTGAAACTCTGGAGGCCACCAGGTGCCACAGTGGCTATCTCCTGCCAGAGAAATGACTCCTCACCTGAACAGGGATGAAATCCTTTTCCAGTCAGTGTCTCTCTGCTCCCTCTACTGGCCATGAATAGCAATGCGTGAGTTTGCAAAGAAGGTATTCTAGTACCTTGTTGAAGGTGAAGTAAAGATACAGGTGTACCTGACAGACATGAATTAAAGATACCATGTACAAGAAAAGACAAAAGCTGGAGACCACTAATAAATATCAGCAATTGAAAATAAGTTTGTTTTAATCTCCATAAATATTCTTCTAAAACTTTTATTTATTTCGGGGGAGTGTCTGCATATTTTACAAAACTAAGATTATAGTTTATATATTATGCAACTGTGTTGATTTTTTTCACTTAGTATCATGAATCATGATTCATATCACTAAAAATTCCTTTTGGCATAGTTTTATCGGGTGCATAATATTCCACAGCACCATATGTATCCTTCTATTGTGAAAAATTATTTTAATTTTTCTTTTTAGAGATAATATCCAAATTCTTTGACCTACACCCAAATGGTATACTTACTAATTCAAAGTTTCACCAATCTTAAAGCCTTATAGGATTACTTTCAATGACTCCTTGTAATTTTAAAGACAACATACCTTTCCTCAAAGGTATTCATGTAAAGTATGTTGATCTTGCTGTATTCTCCTCAACAAAGAGTAGTATTATATTCAAATACATTGTTTGAAGGACAATGAGCTAGAACGTTTCCCCGCTCTGGGGGTTGTCTCTTCACTCTTTCGGTGATTTCTTCTGCAGTGCACAAGCTTTTTAATAGGGGAAGAACACACTTGTTGGCTTGGTATTATTTTCCATGCAGCCTGGGTTCTGCTCATGAAGTCTTTGCTAACCCCTATGTCCTCAAGAGTTCTCCCTATTTTCTCTTCCAAAAGATTTTATGTTTCTGTTTTAAAATTTGGATCTCAGGTCCATTTTGATTTCAGTTCAGTGCACAGTGAGAGTATCTTTCTTCCAGCGGACACATTTGGCCCCTTTGTCAGTGATAAGGTGAGTGTTTGGGGTTGTTTCTGTGTCTTCTAGTCTGTTCTGTTGATCTTCATGTCTGTTTTCTTGCCAATACCATGCTGCTTTTAATCATAGGAGCTTTGTAGTACAATTTAAAGTCAAAGATTACAATACTCTCAGCCTTGCCTTCATTCCTCACAATTGCCTTTGCTATTCTAGGATTCTTCTGGTTCCAAATGAATTTTAGAGTTGCTTTCTTTCATTCTTTGAGATATGCTTCTGGGATTTTGGTTGGGATTTTATTAAAGTTGTATAATAATTTTGGAAGAATTGCCATTTTCACTATATTGGTTCTTCCTACCCAAGAGGAAGGGATATTTTTCCATTTTCTAATATCCCCTTCAATTTCCTATATCAGAGCACTGTAATTTTCTTTTTTTAAATTGAATTCTTTATTGGTACAATTTATATACATCTCAAAATCACATATAACATTGGGAAATTTGTACCAGTATATACCACAAGTTAATTCTCATTTTTACCCATATCCCTACCCACTCCCCCCTCCTCCCCCCTTTATACATGCTCTTTTATTTTCTTTCCGTATCATATTTATTCCTTCCCCTCATCACATTCCCACACCAAGTTTCCTATAGAAATATTCCACTCTATAAAAGCTGTCCTACTTTCTAGAACTCATTTGCATCTACAGGTGTTCATGCCAAAGAGAAGATC
>PVIC010025312.1:0-25395 GCA_004025085.1 Thryonomys swinderianus
AAACAAACAAAACAATCCAAAGCAATGAGTGGAATTCAGGCTAAAAATCACCATGTGCGGTCTCATGACTTTCTCTGAAGCCAAACAGTTCCACAACCTGCTTCTATGCACAGACTAGATGCAGATTATCTGAGAAAGTACACTTGTAAAGGAAAGTTTATAGGAACAGAATAGTTTTCCCTAATCAAAAGGGATACAACATATAGACCAAAGTGAACAGTTAAGACTAGGTAAGACTTTTATAGCTATCAAAGACTTTGTGTTTTACTTATTAGTTTGGTCTAATTAGATTTTATTCTAGTTTTGGGGTTACACTCTAGTTGGGAAGTTATTTATGCTTTAATGTTTAATAGTTTTTATAATAAAGAGAAGCAACTGAATGTAATTTTTTTTTTTTCTTTTTGAGACAGGGTCTCGCTTTGTAGTTCAGGCTGGCCCTGAGCTCACTATGGTGCCCAGGCAAGCCGCCGCGAACTCAGCAATCCTCTTGTCTCTGCCTCCCGAGTGCTGGGATTACAGGCGTGAGCCACCACGTCCGGCATTGTGGTATGCGGTGTTGATTGCTGGTGGGCGTGAGTCTCCATGCCCAGCATTATATGTGGTTACTGGGGATCGAACTCAGGTCCTTGCGCTTGTGAGGCCGGCGCCGGAACCACTGAGCTAACCCTCCGGCCCCTGAATGTAATTATTACTGATTTTCAGCCTACCAGTACTTACTACTATATGATATGGTACATGCAACAAATTTTATATATATAAAATATATATAATATAAAATATATGTATATAATATATATAAAATATATATATTTTACATATGTGTGTGTGTGTCTTACACCTCTGTGCAGGGCAATAGTCTGTTGCTTTCCATAAGTTAGAATACAAGTTTTTCCTCCTTTATTTAGGCACTCCCATTGGACCTAATAATCACTGCTTTCTAAATATTCCTTTGAATGATTAATACATGTTAAAGGCAACAGATTCTGACCTGTCACTGCCTTCTGCACTAGGTGACAGTATATATGGCCTGCAGAGACTTACTTCATTGAAAGAGAAACTTGAACACAAAGGTGTGTGGGAATCCATTCATACAGCCTTGGGGGAGCTGATACACATATCACCTCCCAACTCTATTCATGACTTCACATTAACAGTTTGAAATCAGCCAAGGTGGAGGTATTTACACTAAAGGAATGGGCAAACACTACAGATCATGCTTTCTTTTTAGATGCAGTTAAGTATTTACCTGCATACCCCTGTAATAGCGTGTATGTTTATGTGTGTTTTGAGACAGGGTTTCATTATGAATTTTTGGTTTATCTGAACTCATGTTCTAAGACTGGTTTCAAACTCATCATCATCTTCCTGACTCAGCCTCCTAACTATTGGGATTGCAGCTGTGTGCCACTACACCTGGCTTGTTCCATAATTTTGTTTTTTGAGAATTTTGCTTTGTATTTCAGGCTGTCCCTGAGGTCACTATGTAGCCCAAGCAAACCTCAAACTCAGCAATCCTCCTGCCTCTGCCTCCTGGGTGCTGGGATAACAGGCGTGAGCCACTATGCCTAGCATTATGGTGGGCATGAGTGACCACACCCAGTATTGTTGTATGTGGTTACCCAGAATGGAACAAGGGAACTTGCGTTTGCTAGGCAGGCACTGGAACCACCCCAACCCTGTTTCATAATGTTTTAATACAAATTTTATTATATCCAAAACTAAATGACCATATGACCAAAGTTGTTTTATAGCTATAATTTATACTAGGTATTAAAAAAAACTTTTTAAAACTTGTTATTGTATACTCTTTTCTTTTAGAAGCTTTTAAAGAAAAAGATAACTAGAATGTCGTCAGAGAAATAGCCTGAAGTTTTTAACATTTATTATTGCATATTTATTGTGCTTATACATATGGTTTAATGAAGAGCACAGTAGCTAATTCTCCTAATGCTTGACAACATTCTTGCTTTTTCTTCAAAAGAGGAGAACCTAGTTTAACCCATCAATAACATTGTAAGAATTAAAATCTATTTTATTTTATTGCATTTTTAGGTCAGTTATTTGTGTATCTGTTTGGGGTGTGTCTACCACTCTGTTCCCCTACTCCATCCTATTAGAGTAATAACAGAATTTCTTTTCCCAATGCCCCTAGCACCTGATACAGTCCAGCACTGTACTTGGGACATAGCAGGACATGATTTGCTCACCGAAAGTTGAGCCAAAGAACACCAGGAAGCAAATCTCATGTCATTTCACGCTAGTTAAAATGATAAGATTGAATGTTATGTTCAAAATCCCAGTAGCACTAGTAATGATCCAGAATACAAATACATCTCAGATTGCAAAAGGTCAAGGACAACACCACATGCTGGCTCTCTCTACTTGCACAGTTTCTGTGGGTAACATCGGTAGAGGGCTCTGGATAACTCTTGGAATGTTTCACTTACCTGAGGCTGAGAGGGGCTGGCAGTAAAGTGGAAGGCAATGTTTGTCCTGAGAAATGTAAACAGAAGAAGGGAAACAGACTAAATTGATTATAAAAGCACAACTTAGAAAGCCAAAATTTATTTACAAGAAAGCTATTTTAAACCAGATGCAAGGAGGAGAAATTTTCCCTTTGTGAAGGGAATTTGATCTTGTCAAATTGACAAAACTCCATGGAGTCTTGGTAGTGTCGACGCTCAACAATGATCAAATGGGAAGAAGAGATGGTTTTTATACCTTTAAACATTCATGAAGTCATTCCTACCTGAGTAAGTACTTTGTTTTCTTTTGTGGACACTTCGCTTTTGAACTGTCTTAAGATTTCATAGTGAAACGCAGAGGGTTTAGGTATCAGAAGTGAGAGGAAAAAGAAAAATGTAAGTCTTAGGGTTGTTCTGGACAATGTAGGTGTCACTTCTAATTTTTTTTTTTTTTGAGACAGGGTCTCGCTTTGTAGTTCAGGCTGGCTCTGAGCTCACTATGTATCCCAGGCAAGCCTCGAACTCAGCAATCCTCCTGTCTCTGCCTCCTGAGTGCTGGGATTACAGGTGTGAGCCACCACGCCTGGCACTGTGGTATGTGGTATTGATTGCTGGTGGGCATGAGTCACTATGCCCAGCCTTGTATGTAGTTACTGGGATCGGACTCAGGACCTTGCGTTTGCTAGGCAGGCGCTGGAATCACTGAGCTAAATCTCTGGCCCACTTCTAAATATTTTGATGGATACATGGCAAAAAATCATTTTAAACAAAAAATAGTGAAGAGATAATCACTACAGTACAGTCCCAGGGTTAGAAATGAACTCTTCCTGCCCATAAACCATCAACCAATTGCCTGCCACACCCACTACAATTTATTTCCATGGTTTTTCCCCCTCTAGTGTAGGCACTGCCTTCTAAGGCTCACTTAAAAAAATAAACACCACCAAAAAAATTGAAGTTCTTTGTCCCCCAAATTTTACTATGAATACAAATTATATTATGAATAATTGTATTAGATATTTAAGACAGCAATGATCCAGGCATGAAGAAGGGGAGGAGAAGAAGCATGCAGGGAATAGGAAGATGGAGCACAGAGTGCTGTCTGGAATGAACATCTATGAAATAGTCCAAGAGCCTGGAAAACACAGGACAAATTTCTTGTCTGTAGCCCCTTGTAAGGGCTGCTCTTAGTTTTTTTCTTTCTGGCTTTTGCCACTCCATTAACCTTAAAGACAATCACTCATACAGGGCTGCTGTCTCACAGCTTCCCAGGCTATTGAAGCACCACGCCTTGGGCGGTGGTTACTCTCTCTCCCAGCATGCACCTGTGTGGGCATTTTGGGGACTTTGAACTGAACTTGTGAGATCCCTCTCCATCCTCTTTCCCCAGCCCTCTCTGAAGGCTTTCTTTCTATTCCCAATTTTTTTATAATAAATAATTATTTTTAAAAGTTAAAGATACTTTTAAAGTGGATATATTAAGACCTGTAAGCAAGACATATCTAATTAGAGGTGTTACTTAGAAGTCATAAAATGTGAACATTATTTACAAAGGTAATGACCACAATTCAGGGTGTCATTGAACAAGGCTTAGAATTTAGTTCCCAGCAATGGACGCCATTTTTATACATCCACTTTCAATAATAATAATCATCCATGTGGAGGATTTATTCTACTGTCAAGACAAGTGAAAACTTCTGGCCTTTAGTCACCTAATGAAACCAAAGTCAGTGCCAAGCCCAGCTGTGTGTCTGCTCCAGAGAGTTCATGGCCAGAGTCAGAACCCTCCATGCTGTGTGTGGGCTGCTTGTGCGTGCTCTTTCAGCACTCAGGGGAGGATTGAGTCACTTGCTGCTCTGAGGGCTATACTCTTGTTGCCGGGTCAGTAGAACAAAGAGGATGTGATTTTCTTGGCTAGCAGCTGACAGCGTGAGGTTTCCTGAAGCAACGTGTGTACTTTGGCCATAAACTTGATTTTTTTTATAACCACTCCCATCATCTGACTTTGAATTCTAATACTGGACTTGTGGATATCAATATACACTTTCTTGATTTCTCTTATTTATTATTATTTTATTTGCTAATATGATGCATGCAAAGTGTGCACGTATATTAGTGACTTTAGGGTTAGAACATTTGTGTCTTCTCTCTCTCTCTCTCTCTCTCTTGCTCTCTCTCTCGTGGAGTCAACAATGTGGAAAATCAGCACTGTGTCTCTTGGGGATGAAGCAACCGCTGCTTCTCACAGGGTTCCTAACAAAGGCAGGAGGTGTTTATTTTATCAAGCGTCTTTACCAGCAGAATAAAGTTACTGAAACTTACAGGTATCTGTAGTTTTAGGGAAAGAAACACTGTATTTTTAATTCATTTATTTAAAAAATTAAATACAGGAAACAAGTATTTGTTCCGTAAATATAAGAGACTGAAGCTCAAATTTGTTTCCTTGTTTTGGCAATTCATAAAAGAGGGTGCAGGAAAGAGAAACAGATGGAGGAAGGGAGGGGGAGATGAGGAGAATGAGAGGTGGAGAGAGGCCCGCGAGACTGTAGAAAGACAGAGAAGAAACATTTATAAAAGAAAAGAAGAGACAGAAGAGAAGAAAGGGTGAGGAGAGGGAGAGGCAGGAACAAAAGTTCCGCAGTGCTGAGGTGAGTCCCAGAGAGGACTGGGACAACTGCATATCTTTTCATCTTTTTAAAGCAAGTTCTGGGCACAGCACCGAGGTTGTTGCAAACCCCACTTTATTTGCTGAGGGAAATGATGTCCTGTAATCCCGCAGACTGTGGATACCAGCATTCCCTGGTATCTCCTGACTGCCGTCCGTCACAGGCCCCCTTCTCTGCCCTGCCCCTTCCCACAGCCCTCTTGTCCTGGCTGACTCTCTGCCCTCCATCCTCCTACTCTAAGTATGAACTCTGTACACGTGCTCCATTTTATCCTTTCTCCCCTTCTCTGAGAATTTGCTTCTACAAATATGCAAATCTTCTATGAATTTAATCTGCTTTTGTTCTCTATCATTTATAAATATGTTGGTTTCAGTCCTTTTAAAAACAGTAACCAAATTTTCAACAAAAATTCTGCCCTCTGTTTCTGCCTTCCCAAGTGTCACCTCACATTCTTTCCTTCACTGGTCAGCATCTTAAAGGAGTACCCTGCCCTCACCCATCATCCCTTTGCTCCTGTGGCCATTGATGTTGGGGGTTTTTCTCCATTCCTTCAGATTGCCTTTACTGAGGACAAGAGTCACCCTTTCTCTTAGGCCACTTGAGCAGCTGAAACAAAATACCATCAGCTGCTGCTTATATTTTTGTTTGCTGGTACAGTATTGGAAATTAAATAAGGGCCTTGCACATGGTAGGCAAGTGCTGTCCCATTGAGGCACACCCCAGACTCCTGGACACTCCCAAATGACAGAAATTCACTTTCCATAGTTCTGCGGAACAGGAAGTCCAAGATCAAGACTTCATACCATTCGTGAGGGCTCCACCCTCCTGACCTCATCACCTCGCCAAAGCCCCATGTCCTCATAACAGTGCCTTGGCTTTTAGGATTTGAATATATCAATTTGAAGTTCACAAACATTCAGATCACAGCATCTTCTAATTGCTAAATCTAGTGACAATCTGCAACTATCTTTACCTATTTGTGACAGTAGACATTTGGCAATCGATCCCTGCTTCTTGAAACATTTTCTTTCTTTTGCTGATGTGATATTAGCTTATTCTGGGTTTTCTCCAATGCATCTGGCTGTTCCTACTCAGCTTCTCCTGAAAGTGCCTGTTTTTCAAACCATGTCTTAAATGAAAATATTACCCACAGCACTATTCTCAATCTTCTCATTTTCTTTAGCCATATCCTTGATGAATGTATATAAATTCATCCACCATAAATACTACAAAAAATGTAGATGACTCTTAAGCCTCTATGTCCAGCTCAGGGTCATTTCCTGGGGTCCAGTGACAGAAGAGAGACCTTCCTCTGGGCTTCTGCCCTTAATCGTCACTCAGACCCTTCACACTCTACACGCTCACCACTTCCAGACCCTGACTCCATTATGTCTTTTTTTCACAGTAATCCTCATCAGACTTCCAGCATCACTACAGGAGTAATTTCAGACTCCTCCCTTTCAACCATCTTCCACATGTGGTTGATTTCCATGTTCTTATTTTATCAATATAGAAGAAACTTGATGGATCTGCCTCACCTAAAGCACCATCTTTGCCTAAGATGGTGTGTATTTTAAAAAAAGTAATATAGCCGGGCGTGGTGGCTCACGCCTGTAATCCCAGCACTCGGGAGGTAGAGACAGGAGGATTGCTGAGTTCGAGGCCTGCCTGGGCTACATAGTGAGCTCAGGGCCAGCCTGAACTACAAAGCGAGACCCTGTCTCAAAAAAAAAAAAAAAGTAATATAGATCTTTACTGTAATCTCTCCCAAAATACTAAACAATGATTACCTAGTGAAATGAAAAGCAAAAATGATTTAAATGTCTCATCTAATAAATTTCTTAAAAAAATACTTTCCATAGCATAGGGGCCAAGCTATCTCACTGCATATTAGCTATGCTAGAAAAATTAAAAAGAAAAAGTTTCAAAGTCACTACTTGCAAGGTCAGAGGAAGGTCAAAACTTGCAAGTCTTAATATAAGATGATAATTCTTATTCTGCCACATTATTTGTTGAATTTGTGAATTATTCTCTCATATATTGACTCTTTATAAGATTGTTGCTTTCATATTTACACTCTAATCATTTAAAAGATTTCCATTTAAATAATTTTTTATTTGCTCAAATGCTTTTTCACTTTCCTCTCCCCCAAAGCATCTTCCATACTCAGTAAAGTCATCTCAAACAATCTGGTCTGTTCTTTTTTTTTTCTGCTGTATAAAGTCCTTTAGTGGCTCCTGCAACCTGGAAGGTAGAGTCCAACCTCTAGTGTTGTACAGATCAAGGTTCAGTAGCCTGCTTCGCCAACCCTATCTCTTGTAACTGTGTCCAGCTACAAGTGGAACAGCCTTCCTGCAGTGTTTCTATAGACTCAATAGCTTAGTTCAGAGTTCGTTTTTGATCATCTTGCTGGCACTTACATAGCACTTTGCTAGACTTCTGTATTTTAAACTCCAAAGTGTCCAAAAGTGATATCACCACCGTCTATAAAGTACAGCATCATTCTTGGTTCTTCTATTTTCCCTCCCCTCACATCTCCTCAACTTGTCAATTTCACTTTCTAAATTCTTCAGGTCATTTTCTCACTTTATTTATTTTGTCTGCTGCATCACCCTTCTAAATTTTATGCAACCAGGCTTCCCCCTTTCAAATCCATTCTCTATCACAATGTAGACAACTGTAAAGTTGCGCCCCAACCCTAGTATCAGATGTTCCTGCTTCAACAACCCTGTTGCTCCCTGCCTATAGCTACACACCTGCCACACTGAACAGAGTTCCTCGAAGTGAGTAGTGGCAGAGCTGTGCAGTGTGTGGAGGAGTACGAAGGTAGATGGTGAGGAGTACTACCTTAAGTCAGAGTTGTTTTATTTTTAAAGCTGAATTTAAATAAATAAGTGCTTCATGGGATGAAATATATTTAGGAGAGGGTAAAAATAAGGTGGACAGTGTTAAAGACGAAGTAGAAATAGAACATTAGGATGAGAAGAGCTTGTAACTGAGAGTGAGTTTATCCTGACTGGCTTTTCCTAGCAGTAAGAGATAGAACAAGTCACTTAACACTTCTGAGCATGTGATGACTCATCCTTAAAATGATGTAGGTGGATTAGATTCCCCAAAGTCCCTCAATTCTTAAACTGTTTGGTTTTAGGGGAAAAAAAATAATTCCAGAATGTGGTCTCTATACATTTGAGTCTGCCATTTGAAAATACATTGCAAACTGCAATGTTAGGGATTTTAAGTTAATTCTTCAGTGTTTTTCTCTTAAAACCTGGAGCCCAGTTCTTACAGTCCTCATCTCTGCTCTGTAATCATCATCCTCTGAACTTCGGCACAGTTGGTGGAAAGCAGGAAGCAGCTAAGCAAGGACAGGGAGATGTATATCTCTTACTGTCATTGTTTCTGAGGCTCAGCTGGGCTGCCTACAAGCTCTAGTCACTCTGTGCATTTTGAAATACTTTCAGTGTCTGTATGCTGAAGCTAAGTCACATGAGAAGAGGTGGAAACAGAAAGCAATGTGACAGAATAGTTTTGCAGTTTCACCAGCGTGGACAGAGATCATTCATTAACACTTGCACAGAGTTGTAAGTGTATGACTCCAGTTTCACAGAATTCTATTTCCCCAAAGGCTCTAATTATCTCCTAAAGGACCAGCCCTACAATTCAAGTACACTGGCCCTAGCTGACAGTGACAGGTTAAAGACAAGGAGATCAATTAGTAAAGGCAACACTTCACTGAAGTTCAAATTGAACTTATGCAAATAATATGCTATAGCCTCTATCAAATATATAACTGTTAATTTTCATATAGTTTAATACAATAAATGTATTTAAAAATAATAAACTTAAGTTTCATGTTTACAGATTGCTATAGGGTGGTTGATATTCAGCTCTGGCTAAAGATTAGAATCACCTGGGGGAATTAAAAAATATAGCTGTGCTCAGTTCTCCCTTCTAGAGACCCTAACTTAATTGATCTCATTTTTTCTGAGCATTCATGCAGCCATTTGTCCTCCTGTCCCCATGGGTATCTATCATATCAAAGGATGTATAGAAGACCAAGGTAGGTATTTGATTCCTTCTAGCAACTTTGTTGGTGATAGGCCTCGTAATAAACTGCCTTATGAAATTTAAAGAGGGCTTTATAACAGAATAGAACACACTCATCAGAGAAATAAGTTGAAAAAAGTGACCACATACTATTTTAAATATTCTGTTATTTTTAATTAACTTATTTAAATACAACAAACATCCAGAAAAGCACACAAGTTATCAGCATTTATCTGAGTGAACAAAATAATGTACTTCTTATTTCCAACTCACAGATATCATTGTTTTGTCTCTTAATACTATGGAGTAGCTTTGTCACTTTATAAACTTTATATAAACGAAATTCAATAGCATATATTCCTTTTAGCTGGTTTCTTTTGCTCAACACTGTAAGATCTACCCATGTTGGTAAGTATAACAGTAGGTTGTTCACGTTTACTCTTATGCAGGATCCCGTTGAATGAGTCTCACAGTAGTGTTGGGACTGCACTGCATCCTGAGACCTTTCAATGTCCATATATTGCTTTGGGTGAGTGTGTGTGTGTGTGTGTGTGTGTGTGTGCGCGTGTGTGTGTGTGTGTTTAAGGGCCATAAAGGAATTTATTAGGAAGAATATTGAGAGTACACACTCAAAGAAGTAGAGTGTGGGCCCTCGAAAAGGACAGAGAAGCTTATAGCCTTGAGCTGGGAATATTTGTGTTTTTGGCAGTGGAAATGTGTGAAATTTGTGAATCTACATAAAGTCTGTGCTTGGTTTTTGGGAGAAAAACAATGGCTCACCCACAGGTGGAAAGATAATGGCTCATTTTGCAGAAGAAAAGCAGAGGTTATATCTATAGCATTTTTTTTTAAGATGGGTGATCTGTTTTCCTAAAAGAAAACAATTCTTTGACACCTTAGAAACTGATTTTTCTTAAGGTTAGGTTTCTGCCCTTTACCTTATCCACTAGGCTAATGTATGGACTTGTAGTATCTTTAAGGAATTTGGATGGGATTGACCTGGAAGAAAAGAAGCATAAATGAGCCTAAGCAGAGATGGAGAACCTTGCAGAGACAAATGCCAAACTGCAGCCCCTAACACACTTATTCATTGCAAAGTGCCAACACGCAATTAAACCTGGCTACTGAAGTTTCAGTATAGAAAAAACAACTCATACATTAACATTTTTTTCTTAAAAGAAGAACACATAACATGCATGCCATGGGTTTGCAACCTCTTCTTTTTAAGGAGCATTTTAAAATACTAATTTGCCTTCTCTTCTTCCTACCTATATTTATTTCTTCTATACTACTTCCTTTCCTAAACTTCAGTAGTTAAAGTGGAATTTCATTTTTATTTTAATTTACATTTCCAATAGCTAATAAGTTGTGTTTATTTTCCATTCAGGGAGTTTCTTTGGTGAGTTCCAAGATTCATACTTATTTTTTTTTCCCAGAGGAACTGCCTTAAATTTAAAAAACAAGGACAGGTTAAAAAAAAAAAAAAGGAAACAAAGCTTGTGTATATAGGGGCAGGGGTGGTGGTGGTGGTAGGGTGGGTAGAGGAAGGGGAAAAGTGAGAATTAAGTTGTGTCTTATACTGGTACAAATTCTCAATGTGGAGTATATTTGTGATGTGTACATATAATATACCACTACAATATACCAATTAAAAATTTTTTTTAAAAGGACAAAAATAATCCTGGTCACTCTATAGAGGAACAAGGACATGTACTGATATTCTTAAATTGGAAGGGGAAAACAAGAATAGCAATAAGGATATGAAAAATAATTTAAAGTCTCCCTTAAAAAGGAAAACAAAAATTTCCTTTAGGAGTGTGGCCACTATTAGGCCCACAAAGCTATGGCTCATCAGTGATTCGTAGCTGGATTGAAGACAGGGGTAGCGCTCATGCAAACGCCTCCCGGTAGGCCAGTACAGGTGTCCACAGCTCTTCCCTCTGCATCACTACCCTGCTGCCTCCTCTTGCATGGAGGAAGGAGTTGCTGGGCAGCAGAGTGCAGAAGGGTCTGAAGCATTATGCTAAGGGGACAATGTCCTTGCAGGGTGCTAATATTAGGGACGGAAACTGAGTGCAGCGTCCACAAACACAGGAGTTGACAAGAGCTGACAAGTAAAAAGAGGAAGTCCTGCTTACCGGAGCTGGAAGTGCTTGATCTTGGTGACCAGCAGTTTGTAGTGGGCTCCAAGTGGTGCCATGGAGGCCACATCTACAAATATCAGTTGCTTCAAAGGCCCAGTTTCATTGGTTGCTTTGGAAGGACATAAAGTGCGGCTGACTTCCTGGTAGCTGTAGCTCCTTTGGTATCTGTAGCAGCCAGAGCAGGGCAATGTGGGCAAGAACAAGAAAGAGACTTTGTGACTGAGCTGGAGAAGAGGCCTACTCTAGCTGACTTGTCTCCAAGTTTGTTTCGCGTCTTTACATTTTCGTTTTCAGCCAAGACCTACTGACAGTAATTCTACAACTAGTACTGTCAGCACTAGGCTGTACTATAATATGACCGGGGCATGAGAGTGTTCTGTGCTGAACAAGCAGCATCTCCATTCCACAGCGTCTTCATAAACAAGTACACAATTCAGTTTTTCTGCCCTTTAGACTTAAGAATGTAAAGAAGTCCCTGGGTCCATGGCAAAGCTATTTCAATCCTAAAAATTCCAAACCTTGAAAAATGATGTAATATCATCCTAAGTGTCAATTTTTTTTTTTTTTTTTTGAGACAGGGTCTCACTTTGTAGTTCAGGCTGGCCCTGAGCTCACTATGGAGCCCAGGCAAGCCGCCGCGAACTCAGCAATCCTCTTGTCTCTGCCTCCCGAGTGCTGGGATTACAGGCGTGAGCCACCACGTCCTGCACTGTGGTATGCAGTGTTGATTGTTGGTAGGCGTGTCTCCACGCCCAGCATTATATGTGGTTACTGGGGATCGAACTCAGGACCTTGCACTTGCGAGGCAGGCGCCGGAACCACTGAGCTAACCCTCCGGCCCCTAAGTGTCAATTTTTTGTATTTCTTCTGGCCTTTTCTTATCTGTGTCATGGTGTCTTATATAGCAACCTCCTGAGATAATACAAATTCCATTAGGTTGGGGGCTTATATTGCTGTATCCTCAACACTACCCTTACTAAGGCTCTGTAAATGTTGTTGAACTGTGATAGACACATGGTGGAGATTTGCATGGAGCAAGTGTTGCTCACTTAGGTTGCCTGTTCGCCCCAGCCCTTTAAGTGGCTATTGGAATCCATAATCCAACCACAAGTACTGAACATTATGGTAGATTTTTAAATGGTAGATACTGTGAAATTCAAAGAGGGAAGAAACTGAGTAGAGGCGGACAGATCAGGGAATGTCTGCACTTAACATGCAAATCTCAATACATCTATGTCCGATTTTTTTCTTTCATTAAGGCAAAAGACCAATTATGGAATTATGGTTTAGGACTTTTTTTTCCCACTACCAGGGATTGAACCTAAGTCTGTACACTGAGCATTATCCACAGCCCTTTTTCTACTTTTTTATTTTGAGGTAGGGTTTTGCTAAATTGTTAAATTCCCAGGGGTGGGCCAGAACTTGTCATCCTCCTGTATGAGCTTTCCAGAGTACTAGGAGTACAGGCATACAGTACCATGCCTGGTTGGTCTAAGACACGTGAGAAAACCAGATGTAGTAAAGCTATTTGGAAAAAGACCACTTACAGCCCTTGGAAGAGTAGAGGAACTTGCCAAGATAGCACCTCTTTCTGTTGGCGAACCACAACGAGGACTGGGTAGTCAAGGTTCTCAGAGGAACTGTTCACGTACACACGCACAGCAGTCACCTGCAGGGAGACCAGATAGAAGTAAAGCAAACTATACACACACACACACACACACACACACACACAACACAAAGAGACACAAATACACATACACAACAGAGCTGCCATCTGAAGCTCAGGAAAACTTTGATTTCTGATGTTTGCTTCTCACAATAAATAATTGAAATGCCTTAGTTGTATTTCCCATTTGTCTTGTAACCAAAGTGGGTTTCAGCCTTGACTGTATATTGAAATCCCCGGGAAAAACTTAGAAACTGGAAACAGAATGTTAAAAGTTTAAAATTCTGATGCATTTAGCCTTAGGTCAGGAGCCTGAATTGAGCAGGCTACATAAGGGTTTGAGAATAAGCCCAGAGCAGGGGGAAAAGAAAGATATTGATGGTCCTTTCTTATTTGAATATAAGTATATAATGAACAAATATATTTTAAAAATATCAATTTTTCCACCAATTTCCTATAAGACCGTTAACTTCTGGAAAACTTTAGTTTTGATTTGGTAAGTTGTTCTGTGTTTCAAGCCACAATCTTTTGGCCACATTTTATTAAGACCTAATAGATGGTCTCATGTTCTCTCTACCACCACATCACCATGCCCCCCAGTAACAGACACTGTAGGGGCTGAGGGTTCTCTCTGCCTTGCTTCAAGGTATAAAGCATCCTATGACCAGAAGCTCCTTCGAAATGCACAGGTCAACCGAGGATTTACTCACATTGTGCTGTTTTTGAAGGTCGGTCATTAAACTGTGGTCCTAGAGCTAGATGAGTTTGGTATTTTCTTTCAATTTTTTAATACCAAAGGTAATACAGAAGAGAGAGAGAGAGAAAAAAAGCAAAGTATGAAAGCAAAATTTGATCTTCCACATGCAGTTTTTATTTATTCCCTCTTGAAAGCCCCTATATTAAGTAAAATAAAGTGAAACAAAATCCTGCATCTAAGTCCTGAAGATCTACCACACATTCAAAATGGAATATGAGTGGACACAGAACAGCATGGGCATCATATATGGCTGCTTAATTATCTTACATTATTATCCCTGATCAAGCTACTACAGTTTTTTTTTTTTTTTTGAGACAGGGTTTCGCTTTGTAGTTCAGGCTGGCTCTGAGCTCACTATGTAGCTCAGGCAAGCCTCAAACTCAGCAATCCTCCTGTCTCTGCCTCCCGAGTGCTGGGATTACAGGCCTGAGCCACCACGCCCGGCTAAGCTACTGCAGTTTTAATGCTAACATAATGCAAAAGTAATTTACTAATTCGATCAGAAGTGCTTGCTGGGCCGGAGGGTTAGCTCAGTGGTTCCGGCGCCAGCCTTGCAAGCACAAGGACCTGAGTTCGATCCCCGGTTACCACATATAATGCTGGGCGTGGAGACACGTCCACCAACAATCAACACCACATGCCACAATGCCGGGCGTGGTGGCTCACGCCTGTAATCCCAGCACTCGGAAGACAGTGACAGGAGGATTGCTGAGCTCGCGGCGGCTTGCCTGGGCACCATAGTGAGCTCAGGGCCAACCTGAACTACAAAGCGAGACCCTGTCTCAAAAATCAAAAAAAAAAAAAAAAAAAAAAAAGAAGTGCTTGCTGGATAGAGCCCGCACTCTATATGTTTCCATGGAATTGCATCGCATCCTAGAAATGCCCAAACCGTACCTATAGCGCAGACCTCTTTCCTAAGCTGTACATGTTCCACAAGCATTTCAAACTTAACATGTCTAAGACGGAATCCATCACTGCCTTCACATTCACTATGCCATTTAATAAAATTCTTCTTTAAAATTATCCTAACATACATTCAATGCTGGAACTTTGTTAATAATTTCAGAAATTGTTTTTGCAGTAGTTTCTTTTTAAAAGTTGGGTGCAAACGAGAGCCACACGTTGTGTGTGGTTCCTAGGTCTTTTTGAATTCCTTTAATCTGCAGGATTAAAAGGTCCCAGCTTCTGGAGGCAGTGCTAAAGGAAGAAGCCTGTAAAACAACAGTACAAGTCTGAAATTCTCACGTTCTGGATTTTCAACTGCATTCTAGACCCTTGGAATAAGGCTCACATCTGAGGTTGCAATACAAACACTGGAATTCCATAAAGTGTGTTTTTAGACACACTGTAGTCTGCTGTAAATCTATAGCAGTGAAAACCAAGGCAAACCTAAGGAAAGCTGTGGTATAGGCAAGTTTCCTCCAGCTAATGTTTCCCTTTTGTTCCCTGATGTAACTTCCTTGCCCTTCTTGTTACTGTCTAAGGAAATTGCCATCGGTTACTTCTATTTCACACTTTGATCTAAAGCACTGATGTACAAATGTTAGTAATTGAGACCCCTCCAGTGAACTCCCAGGTTTTCCATGCAACAGATCAGGAGTAGAACTGAATATAAAGCTATGCATTCTACACAAGCATGGTGGGCAGCCCCGATGGACTTAGGGGCTTCCACCTCGGGGAGCGCTGTTGTAAAGAAATCATCTAATAATGGAAGATTCCAATTATCAGCGACTTGCCACCTGTCGGTTAGCAACATTCATGAGATCACCAATGCTTGGCACATCTGGGAGCTGGCGTGTCTTCCTACTGAAACTGAACTGGCAGAACAGACAGATCATTGCCATGTTTATCCCACTTCACTGTACAGTTCCACAGCTTAATTTTATTCTTGGTCTGGTTTTTGTAATCCACTTACTTTTTATCACATAATACTAATTATACTAGTCGTAATAAAAACCATCTCAGAGACACAGGCAAAATAAATTGGGGGAAAAAAACCAATCAGAGTAGGATAAAGAAGACACTGGGCAGTTTTTCAAGATGAACAGATAATATATTACCCCCAGGAAACAATAAAGAGCCTGCTTCCAAATTTGTTTTGCTTTTCTAAAAGGTAATGTGCAGCTGAGAAAATTTGATTACATTTGTGGCAGTGGAGTAAGCTTGTGTAAAGGAGACTAAAGGAAGGATAGGGTATTGACCAAGTCGACTCAGACACTTTGTAACATTTTTATCATTTATAACAGCCAAGACTTTTCCTCCTGTTGTTTCTGTTGTCATTACAAGAGTACTTTCATTACATAGATCTTGCTTCTTTCTATGTTTGCTACAAGCAGGGAATTGCATTATAGCTAAGAGAGAATTATGTAAGTATTCTCATCTTTGTTATGTAGATTATGAATATGGAAGGTATTAAAGCTTAGAGACTCCCTTTTTAATCTTTTGGAACAAGTCATAGGGGAAAGTTAAAACTATAAGTGAAAAGCCTCTGATGCAGAAAAAGCATGAACATGGGTTTAATTCAAACTCAATTTTATTTTTGCCAAAATGTTGAGACTACAGCTTCTTAGGTGGAACATCAGATTAAGACTCAGAGATTATTGGTTTCATTATTAAGCACACAAGTATTTGCCTGTCTGATTTTGAAAAACAAACTCTTTGTAGAACAGCTACAGAAGTTCTTACTGATGGTTCTTCCCACCATCTAGGCGACTAGGGTAGACCTTCTCCCCTCAACTTGCTGATCTGTATGTCAGGCATCCATAGACATCTTACTCCAGTCAAACTGACATATCACAGTTAATGGTCCCAGAACCTTTGCTCCACTTGCCACATTTTCACTGGTACAAGGAGAAAACAAAAGTCTTCTGGGTTGAAGACAGAATTTGATCATGGCAAGTAACATTAGCCTTACTTCTGCCTGCCAAGCACATTGATGGAGAAATGAATGGGCCCAGACAGAGGCCTCTAGACATGCGGTAGTTTGCACTACAGGAGAGAAAACCTGAGATTAGGTAAAACCGAATGTTTTACAATAGGCAGTAAGCCTAATCTCTCTTTGCTTGAGAAGAAAGAACTACTTTTTGAGGGTGTTTTCTGTGTATAAATATCCTTGAAACAATGAAAAAAGTTCGTCAGCACTTTCTGGTGAGATATACAGATATGGAGACTTCGGAAGGATTATCCCTAAAAATGGTTATTTAGGGCAGTGATCCACAACAGTTTTTGGTCCCAGGGACTGATTTTGGGGAAGACAATTTTTCCATGGACCAGGGATAGGGGTGGGTAGGATGATTCGAG
This sequence comes from Thryonomys swinderianus, assembly GCA_004025085.1. Classification (NCBI taxonomy): domain Eukaryota; kingdom Metazoa; phylum Chordata; class Mammalia; order Rodentia; family Thryonomyidae; genus Thryonomys; species Thryonomys swinderianus. The sequence goes on from PVIC010025312.1 coordinate 17,049, forward strand.
TCCTGTTATAACATTGTAATATATATTGAAATAATTATGTGACTTGCCATAATGTAGTATCTGTAGGATCCCTGAATTTCTGAAAGCTTAAATAGGAGATCAGGTGTCAGTTGGGAGAAAAAAACGCCCTGGTTCAGTCTCTTTCAAAAGCTCTGCTAATAGTTGAAACGTTAAAAATCTTAATGTTCATTTATCATCCCCTAATTCCAGTTTAGCTTTGAATGTATCCACTTTAACACAACTTGAAGGCAGTTGTTAATCTCCATTAAAGTGCAGATTGAGTTTCTTTTTTGTTGTTGTTTTGAGACAGGATCTCCCTTTGTAGTTCAGGCTGCCCCTGAGCTCACTATTTAGCCCAGGCAAGCCTTGAACTCAGCAATCCTCCTACCTCTGCCTCTCTGAGTGCTGGGATTACAGGCATGAGCCACCACGCCTGGCACTGTGGTATGTGGTATGTGGTATTGATTGCTGGTGGGTGTGAGTCACCACGTCCAGTGTTGTTGTACACAGTTACCAGGGATTAAACCAGGGATTTTGCGCTTGCTAGGCAGGCGCTAGAACCACTGAGCTAAATCTCCAGCCCCAGACTGAGTTCCTAGAGTAGACTGAATATGTCACACGTGTCAATCAATTTTGCTATCCATTTTGTGTGTTACTGAAATGTAAGTTTTAAGTGTTTATCTAAAACAAATCCATGCAGTGGCTCTTGTAACTCATAAACTCTGTTCAGTGATCTACCTTTAGAAAGCCATCTCATTTCCGTGAATAAGACATATGTAGTCTCCATCCATCTCCAAACAAAACTGTGAAAATGGGCACGAGTTAGGATATGTACTTTAATGTGATAGGTAATTTTAATCACATTCTGCACGGCATTGTGAAGTTCAGGTGGGATTTATTTTGGCTAAGCAGCATTTCTTTGTGTATGACAGTACATAGGCTCATATTCATTCAGATGTGACTTCTTTGACCTGAGTAGTAAAATCAAAAAGCCATCCATCTGTGCATGTACCAAAACAAAATGACCAGTTCAGTTTTGCTTATATGGAATCATTCAAAGACTCGAATAGTTCTGTTCTGCCGCCGTGGTGTTGGTGGTCAATAAAACTACACATAGATAGGGCCGGAGATTTAGCTCAGTGGTTGTGGAGCCTGCCTTGCAAGTGCAAGGTCCTGAGTTCGATCCCATGTAACCACATACAATGCTGGGTGTGGTGGGTGACTCACGCCCACCAGCAATCAATACCACATACCACAGTGCCGGGTGTGGTGGCTCACGCCTGTAATCCCAGCACTCAGGAGGCAGAGATGGGAGGATTGCTGAGTTTGAGGCTTGCCTGGGCTCCATAGTGAGCTCAGGGCCAGCCTGAACTACAAAGCAAGACCCTGTCTCAAAAAAAAGAAAAAAAAAGAAAAAAAAAAGTACACATAGCCTCATATACATCCTCTTGACAAATATATTATATGGAAACCCAGTCTTGTTGCCTTATCAATATCAATAGAGTTGCCAATCTGGACTACATACTGTGGTGACTCAATGATCCTTTATAACAACCATCCCTTGATATTCTCTGCTAATTGATAAATCTGTCTAGTTATGGTGCTTACCAAAGGTAGAAAATGTGCCATCTTTTGAAGTGCAACTTTTCATAAAACTTCATGACAAATGTCCTGAGCAGCTAGCAGGACCACCAATACAAAAGGCTTTCTTAGGTTTAATAATATGATTAGTGACAGAGAATAATGCTTTCAGTGTAAACACATTTAATTAAATGGTAGCCTTCTATAATTACTTCTGGTCTTCATATTCATGTTTCTTTTCTTTTGAAAAACTCCAAGGTTAATCTTTTAATTTAAGGTGCTTAGTCTCAATATGGCAAAGCAGTTTTTTTTTTTTTTCTTTTTGAGACAGGGTCTCGCTTTGTAGTTCAGGCTGGCTCTGAGCTCACTATGTAGTCCAGGCAAGCCTCGAACTCAGCAATCCTCCTGTCTCTGCCTCCCGAGTGCTGGGATTACAGGCATGAGCCACCACACCCAACATTGTGGTATGTGGTATTGATTGCTGGTGGGCGTGAGTCTCCACGCCCAGCATTGTATGTGGTTACTGGGGATCCAACTCAGGACCTTGCGTTTGCGAGGCAGGCGCTGAAACCACTGAGCTAACCCTCCGGCCCAGCAAAGCAGTTTTTAGTGTTTCATGGGTTCCTTAGCTAGCTGGTTGCCACATATTGTACAAAGTGGATCTGGAGAATGTGAGTCACCTATTGCAACAAACCTATAATTTATGCAAGCCTTAGTATTTTTTATTAAATGCAACATTATTTTTCTTGCTCATTTTAGAGTTTTCTGCTATTTTGTCTTTGAGTGTTTCCCTCTTTTCAAGGAATCTACATGGTGATATTTATTTTGTACCCATTGTGGCTAGGGTTAGCTTCTGAGCAAAACCATAACTGAGATAAGTACACAGTATGGGACAGAGGTGTAGATAGAAGTGGTAAAGAAAATAATGGGTGTCAGAGTGCAGACTAAAGTGTCAGATTCTAACTTAGATCCTGCCATGATATGCAGCTGTGAAACTGAAGTACATCAACTCACTTACTACTGTTAAGCCTGCCATCAGAGGCAGTTTATCTCTTGCCACTGATAAGATCTTGGTACACATCTGCACCAATTGATTCATTATGGTCTCTGTGCAGTCGAAACTCTCTGCTGACATTAATGTGTATTGGAGCCACTCCCCAGCACTAGCATCACTGCCCCAGTTCCATTCCAGATCACTGGGCCTTAGATTCCAAGAAGGATCATGCACCATCGATCATTCACATGACCAGTTCACAATAGGGTTCACGCTGCTGTCAGAAGTGAATGCTGCTGCTGGTCTAACAGTAGGAAAACTTCAGCAGTAATACAAGTGATAGGGAGCAGCTGTAAATACAGATGAAGTTTCCTTTGCTTGATTTTCACTCACTCTTCAGTTTACTTTTGTTCTTAGCCACCCCACACTGGTACAGGTCTGTGGCCCAAGGGTTGGGAACTTCTGATTTAGGATGGAGAAAAAGGATCAGGGTGCTGGTGAATAGAGAACTATATATTTTTTTAACATCTTAAACTCAATTAGGTGAATAGCTATTTATTACATTACCTTCCATACTTGTTTATTTGTCTAAAATGTTTCGTAATAATGAAAAAACAGCCATAATATACTGGTCTTTTTGTACGCTGCTGAAGAAAATCTTTATTATATATGGAGTTCTTATTGTTCAAGAATCTCAAAATATATCCCCATTGTCCTCCTGGCTCATTTTTCACAATCTATATTTATTTTAGCATTTGACCTGACTAACTTCAGTGATTAGAAATTCTAAAAAATTTCTCTGTCTCTGTCTCTGTCTCTGTCTCTGTCTCTGCCTCTCTCTCTCTCTCTCTCTCTCTCTCTCTCTCACACACACACACACACACACACACACACACAGAGGAGCTCTATTTCAGATTGTGGTTAGTGTTAAGAAACACTATTGGCTTGCCTCTCTTTTTGTCTCTGCCAGTACAGAATTTTGTACTGTGTTTGGCTGAATTAACTTGACTCTTTCCCCACTGATCTTCCTTGGAAAAGAAATATGGTCAGGGGGCCCAGGGGAAGCTGGGACTACATAGAATGGTAATGTGTTAATCTGCATTCTGTGTTACTAGTTTAGCTTTCTAAAATGTCCCTTAAAAAGTACAATACGTTGGTTGGCTTCAAACAATAAAAATTTATTCTTTCACGTTTCTGGAGGATAAGAGACTGGAAAGACGTTATCAGGCCTCTGATACCTCTGAGATTCTGAATGGAACCCTCGCTTGCTTCTTCCTAGTTTCTGGTGGTAGTGATAATGCTGGAGTTCTTTGTCATGCCATTCTGTCTGTTCACCTTGCTTGTCTGTGTTCCTGTACCATTCTTTTCTGTCATCTTGTAACATTTCAGCCATGTTGCATTACAACCACTCTAACAATCTTGTCTGCAATGACTACCTCCAAATAAGGGCACAGTCACAGAATTCATGAGTTAGGACCTCAACATATATTTTGGGAGTAACAAATCAACATATTACATTGGGTTTGTATGTTTTTTTTTTTTTTTTGAAATGGTCTTTCTATGTATTCCAGGCCAACCTTGAACTCGCTATGTAGCCAGGCTGGGCTCACACTTGTGTTGATCTTTCTGCCTTGGCCTCCTGAGTGCTGGGATTATAAGCTTATGACACTATACCCAGCTTTGGGTTTGTAAGATTTTTTTTCTTTTGGTGGTACTGGGGACTGAACTTGGGCCCTTGTGTTTCCATCGTAGGCGCAGTACCACTTGAGCTAAATCCCCGGCCTGTGTTTGTAAGATTTTTAAGCAATGAATAATTTTTAAAAGCACCACTTTTCTATGACTATCATCAACTTATCTCCAGGTTGTGCTTGACTGCCAGTAAAGTAAATTAAGATGGAAGGTGGGCCTGAAAGCCAGGCAAGCCACATAAATGACCTTGAGCTTGTTTGATTTGCCGATAGAAGAAAATTTAACTTGATCTATTTCTTGTAAAAACCTATAATGAAGAAAAATGCATCTTGTTAGGTGTGATGGTGCACAAGTATAATACAACTGGGAGGCCAGCTCGGAAGGATTTAAAGCTCAAGCTCAGCCTTGGAAAATTAGTGACTTCATAAGACCTTGTTTCAAAATAAAAAATAAAAATGGGCTGAAAGGTAGCTCAGTGTGAAGGCCCTGGGCATACCCTTGTGACCTCAACACAACATCATCATCAACAACAACAAGCTGGAGATTAATCAGGAGACAAAAACAAATTTATATAACTACCAGTGTAACTAACATATGCCAGCAGGATAAGCTTTTTAAAAAAAGGCAATTGTGTAACCGTAACCAGGCAAATATTTTCTTTGCTTCACTTCTGTGTTCTTTTATCAAATTTTCCCTTCAGTGTTTTTGTCCAAGCTCCCAACACAGTTCCAGTTTGGAGCTGCCCAGTTATAAACTGCATTTACTCAAATGAACTTCAATTTTTAAATTGTGCCTCGGTTTACCTGTAATACTGCCAAGACTCTTTTTGAGGCTGTGTGACAGCTGGCCCAGAAGAAGACAGGATGGCTGTGCAGTCCAGATGTGACTGGTATATGAAGACAGCTGTCCTTGAGCAAAGAAGCCTTCATTCTCAGGCCCTTTTGATTTAGCAGCCAGAACATCCTAGAAAGGAAGCATTTCATCCCCTGCTACCCACAACTGCTACAAGGAGCTGAACTCCTCCCCTCACAGGTTACACATTTCTCCATTCAAAGAATTCCTGTCATTAATGTGACTGTTTAAAATTTCCTCAGCCTGATTCAGCCTTGGAAAAATATATTCTGCACGTTTGTGCTGCACTAAAGAAGGCTTTGTAGACCGAGTTTTATTTCTAGTGGTAACACCAACTAGCTGGGTGGGTTTGGATGGATCACTTAAATTCTCTGGGCCTCAGTTTCCTTAACTGCAGAGTGGGAGGAGAGACAACACTCAGACTCACCACCTCGCTGGATAGAATCATCAGTCAGACAGCGGCTGATGGCGGAGGGTGTTTGTGCCTCTAGGAACACCGGGCAGACGTTCTGTCCTGTCCCACAGTGAGGACAGAGCTTCCCCAGTCCCTTCTGCTCGTCAGTCAGTCAGTCACCCACTACCTGTTGCTCCTGTGCAGAGACACGTTTGCAGCTCAATCACCGCCAGCAGGTGAGAAGGTTACACAGCCCAGATCACATAGGATATTAACCACTTTTCTCAGCTGGGCTTCTGGAAACAGCTAATTCATCTCACTGAGAAGAGCACTTTTCTCCTCAAGAACTGCTTCTTCCCTATCCTTTCAACCTTTTGTATTCGGAGCCCTTCTCTGGGAAGTGTCTTATAGACTTTATTTTATCATTTTTATTACATTAGTAATAATGTAGTCATTTTTCATAATCTAAATTTTATATTAAAAATTTCAACTCTATGAAGAAATGTTCAACATCACTGGTCATTTGAGAGATGCAAATGAAAACAACACTGAGGTTTCATCTCACTCCACAAAGAGTGGCCACGATCACAAAATCAACCAATGATAAATGCTGGTGAGGCTGTGGGGAGAAAGGAACCCTTCTCCACTCTTGGTGGGATTGCAGACTTGTGCAACCATTGTGGAGATCCGTGTGGAGTTCCTCAGAAAACTAGGACTAGGGATGCCATTTGACCCCACTACCCCCCTGCTAGGAATATACCCAAAAGAATTTTAAAAATCACATTGGAAAGACAAATGTACACTCTTGTTCATAGCAGCTCAGTTTGTGATAGCTCAATCATGGAAACAACCCAAATGTCCATCAACTGGAGACTGGATAAAGAAGATGTGTTTTTTTTTTTTTATAAAATGGAGTGTTATTCTGCCATAAAGAATGACAAGTTTGATTCATTTATGTGCAAATGGATACACCTGGAGGACACGCTAATGAGTGAAATAAATAGATCACAGATAGGCAAATACTGGATCTTCTCTTTGATATGAGCACCTGTAGATGCAAAGAGCTCTAAAAAGTATGACAGTTTTTGTAGAATGAGAAATTTCCATAGGAAATTTGGTGTGGGGGTGTAATGAGAGAAAGAAATAGGATTCTGAAAGAAAATAAAAAGAGCATGTATATAGGGGGTGGGGGGGTATGGGTGGGTGGGGATATGGGTAAAAATGAGAATTGACTTGTGTCATATATTGGTACAAATTCACCAAAGTTATGTGTGATTGTGAGATGTATATAAATTATACCAATAAAGAATTCAATTTAAAAAAATTTCAACTTTAGAAAAAACATAGGCAACCACTGAACAGATGTGTAATCACTGGCAGGTCAGGGGTACAGAGCAATGCGTAGCCAGACTCCGAGCATGTTAGGGTGAACTTTGTTCACTCAATAAATATTTGATTCCCTATCTTGTGCCAGGCATGGTTCTGGGTGCAGGAGATACATCAGTGAGCAGTGTAGACAGGGTCACTCTCTTCCTTGAGAGGAGAGGTTTCCTGCGGAAAGTCAGGTAAGCCAGCCATTTCATTATTATTCAGGTTTCTGTTGGACCACACAGCAGACAGAGCCTTTGGTATTTTTTTTCCCCTAAATGATCAGTGAGAATTAACCAAAAATATGGGGGCAGACCAGAAAAATTTCCAGACCAAGGGAACAATGTAATAACCAGAGGGAACTGGAAGAGGGAGGGAGGGAAGAAAGAAGGAGGTAAAGAGAGGAGACAGGAAGAGAGAGAGCAAAGAGTAAAAGAGGGAGAAAAATGGAGAGAGATTGAGACATGTTTGAAAAATTAAGAGAAAATCATTTTGCTTGAGGCATAAAGAGAAGGGCATTACAATCCTCAAGACTGTTGCAAGGCACGTCAGGGCTTGGGGCTTTACTCCAAAGGTAACCGAAAGCCTTTGGGAGGTTTTAGACGCCTCCACTTCATTGCCAGTCATCCCTGGAAGCTCAGCGTTGTCTCGGTCGCTACTGAACAGCTGCTCCCTTGCGCCATGGCTTCCCAAGGCAGTCGGGGGAGAGCAGGTCCAGCTGGCCACGGGCCCGCGCCTGAGCTTAGTGCAATGTGAAGGGGAGAGGAAGGGTAGGAAAGAGAGGACCCGTGTTCTGATTCGGTCGGAGAAGGGGCTCTTCCTCCTGCGGGGAATTCTTCCACACAGGAAGGGGCCTCAGAGGCTCAGTGCTACTTACGCTCAGGACTCTGTTTACATGTAATACCCAAAGCACCCTATAGAACAGTTGCTCTTATAGCAGCCACTGCCCAAGATAATTTTCACTCAAACTGACGTCCGAAGACTCTAGATTATTGCTGGCTGCCTTTGCCTCACACGCCAAAAGCTCCCCACCTTTTGTCTTGTCACAGTTTCTCCTATTTTTTTCCATTAGTTTCTCATTCCCACCAGCCTCTCTCTGGCTTTGGCATCACCAAGCTGGGCTTCTGGGAGCCAGTCAGCAGTCGGTGCTTGTTCACTATCTTCTGGGATAGGTGACTGCTCATCTGGGTAGGATTCCTTTTCTCCTCTTTTTTTTTTTTTGCTTTTTGAGACAGGGTCTCGCTTTGTAGTTCAGGCTGGCCCTGAGCTCACTACACATTGTGGTATGCGGTGTTGATTGTTGGTGGGCGTGTCTCCACGCCCAGCATTATATGTGGTTACCAGGGATCGAACTCAGGACCTTGTGCTTGCGAGGCAGGCGCCAGAACGACCGAGCTAACCCTCCGGCCCCCTTTTTTTTTTTTTGAGACAGGGTCTCGCTTTGTAATTCAGGCTGGCTCTGAGCTCAC